>JAVSBS010010618.1:104150-148420 GCA_033124195.1 Coracias cyanogaster
GTGAGAATTAATTCAGACATCAGTCATGTGAAATGCTGTAGAAGCAAGAACACTAATTTAAGAAATTATCACCCCATAGCAGAAGTGACTGCCTACCTAGTTCATCTCAGTGTACAGCCATCTGGATTAGCTGCAGCCCTCTTTACTGGCCCTCTATACTGGCTGTATGGAGAGTGAGAGGGACAATGAGTGCCCATTAAATCTGTCAATGCAGCTCATGGAAAAGTAATGAAGAGGTGATGGCAGTAATTTCTTAAATAACTCAAAGCAAAATTGTCAGCATATCAGTTTATGCCTTCAAAAGCATTCAGTAAATGGGACATTTGCAGTTAATCTGTTCTAATCTCTAGAACAGGTAAATCCTTTGTTAGCACAGAGGACAGATTCTGTAACAAGGTAGATTTGTGAAAGTCTCCCTTCAGTATCTCACTTTAACATCCACCTCTGCCCTTTTAAAAAGCAAAATTGATCTTCTTTCTCTAGGGTTCTTTCCTGGAGGTGCAAAAATATTGAACTCGCTCATAAAATCCAACTGTGTAGTCCCAAACAGATAGTCTGCCTAGGATTTCCCTTCACAAAGAAAAGACAATGTAGGTGGCTCCGAATAACTCTTGTGAAATTGTCTGTGCACAGATTTTTTTACAAATGCACCCTAATTAACTATTATTTTAGCCCACCCAGTTCCAGCCTCCTTATACTACAGTGACTTAGGCATCCCTCTGGGCCATTTCTTAACTCCCCATTTCATTAGCGCTACTTTTAGCTTGGACCTACACTTGTTCCCTGTCATTCAGGTTTTCAGAAATTAACTTCTTTTTCACAAGATTGTTTAATTTCTAATTTGTATGATTCTTTTCTCTCTGTTCTATGCCGTAAAATACTTATTGTCAACAGTGTTTTGTAAATGGACCTAAGAAATGTAAGGATTATTTTCAACGGCACATACATACTCAATAAAAACAAAAAAAAAAGTAAAAGAATGCAACGCCCTCTCTACAACATGTGAAATGCCATCTTCTTTCTTTCTAGAATAAGATGTGACCTTCTGACTGAATTTAAAGCTCTTATGCTGTCACTTAGGCTCAGCCCATTAATTGCATGAGGAAACAAACTCCAAGGCATATATCAAATTCTGGGACAGCTTTCCATTTTTTATCACCACATGAAGAGGAGCTCAGCTCTTGCCTTTCCATGAAAGGAAAATAAACAATTTCCCATTTAAGCTTATAACATCAATGCTGCAAGAAGAGAAATGTGCAAGTATGCATCACTGAAGGAAAGGAAGATTTATGTAAGATGTGACTTAAGACACAAAGGCATTAAGAAGAGATCATTATCTGTTCTGGAGGTGGAGAAAAGATCTATATATCATTATCAGATTCTGATCAGCTCTAGAAACTGAAAGGTACTAATGTTATTTCGTTTCATGACAGATGGGAAGGTTCACCCCTCAGAAAGACTGAATGAGAGCTGACTCAACAGCAATCATAAATTATTAACTAATTTGAAGGATTTTTTTCCCTCCTCTTTTTCTCCAAGTCCTCTAAGCTAATTTTGTAGCTTATGCAAGGACAGATCTGAGGGAGTAATTATCAAGCAGGTATGACAAGATTAAGTAAATGCTCTATGATAAAGACAATGCTGGGCTTTTCTTATTGAACCACTACATAAATTATTTGTGGTCAGGATTAAAGTATTTAATTAAATCATCTGTCTATAGATGAAACATGTAAATTATTTTTTAAATTGCTGCAAAAGAGAAAAAAAAAAAACTTCCTTTCGTTTGCTTCTTCCAATCTACTATTGAGTCTGTAGTTCAAAACCCAAAATGATCAAAACAGCAAATGACTCACCAGCAAGAGCATTGGGATACATCAACCTACCTTGAAAGTTATCTCCTTGCATACTCTTCTTCCCCAGCTAAGATGATTGTAATACTATGCAAATGTGTTACTGGAACAAGGACAGCTTCCAGACCAGAGAGGTAATATCCCTCCATGGGCTGAGTGGTTTACACACAGGAATTCTCCTTAATGTAAAGTTGTCAGTCACTTCAGTGAGCTCTTACTAAATATTAGTAGTCTGCTAGCAGGACTCAGAGAGAAAAGGGACTGATTTTTTGTTGTTGTTCTGCACAAACAATAGTAGGAAGTAAGGAAAGGTTTGCTATTTAAGAAAAGAAGTGTCTGTAGAACGAAGGATTTTTTGACCCCTGAGAACAACAAAGGGGGAAAAAAAACCAAATTGAAGACATAGCTCTTCCTCACAAGACTTATTTTCTGCAGCACCAGAAGGGAGAACCAGCACTGTAGATAGAGTGACTCAGTTAAGGTCAATAGGTCTGAAACATCCTCTGCCTTACTTATTGCCCACACCAGGAACTGTGGGACACAGCTAGCCTAGGACAGGAGAACTGCGAAAGACATACCTAGAGTTTTATGGACTGTACTGATAAACATCTGAAGTTGTGGCTGACCTGCGGCAGAAAGAAATTCCTTTGTTTCCATGAAAATGTTTTTTTTGAAGTCACATTTAGCAAACTGTTCTATGAAATGAACAGCTGAGCTTGGTTTCCATCCATTTGGCTGCAGAACAGAATGAAATCATCTAGTTGGTGGATAAAATGCAAGGATTTGGACTTAATTCTCTAGCCACTGTCAACTAGGATGGAAGGACTTCAAGTTATTTCTTGGTATTTGGACTAGTATCTTGGCTGGAAGAAAACCCAGTGGGGAAGAACCAAGTTGGTTATTAATGCAAATCCTTAATATCTCCCTTCAGAAGATAACGGTGTTGCTATTTTTCATACTGGATGTCTACTTCTTATTGCAGAAAGCAAATAAATCCTTTTGGTTTTTTTCTTTCAATTTCAAGCCGCAACAAAAAGTAGAAAAAAATAATAATTTGTCCAAAATCATTACAGATGTATCAAATAACGAAGTAGTGTGAACTGACTTTTAGTTCTAACAAACCTTGTCAGACTGTCTTTAAATGACAGCTAAGAGGGAAAATCTACTGCCAGGTTAACTTTATTATTCCTTCTCCTGTATGGAGGGTAAAATAATTTTCTGAAGGGGAAATGAAAGAAAGCTAGATAAAACAAATATTATAAATTTTTATTACTATTACTTTTTCCCAACTCTACTGTTTAGGAAACAGCATACATATTCTTTGTACTCAAGAACAGCAAAAACAGATAACAAATGTTCTATGCGAATAGTCATTAAATGGAAAGTCTGTGTGAATATATGTGCAATAAAAACCATGACCTACCATTTAGTAATTTCAGCGAACTGGATGCACGCAACTGTACACATGCAGATCCGCATATGTAGCAGACGCTAGATGAACACTGCTGAACAATGTAACAAAGAAAGCAGCTTCTTTTAATAATTTTAATAATTTCTGGATATAGTCTATCAGTAAGTCACTGTGAATGAAACCATAAACATGCCTGCAACTGTATCATGTACCACTGTTGGAAAAAAAACTCTGAAATGGGCATATGGAACTACTAATGGAAATGAATTGAATTCTATAAAAGGATCGTAGAGTGGAGGCCTGAAGTAAGCTATAAGGTATGGAATACTGCACATATTAAGATGTTTCCACAGTATAATCCAAAAGTGATTCAAACACCTACAGCAGCTTCCATAAGAAGTATGATGTATTTCTTCTGGACCACTTAACAATCATGAGCTGCTGCTTAATTTCCTTTCCCATCATTACTTACTGTCAATAAATGTGTGTGTTAAATTTTATTTTTCTCCTTTGTAATTAGTCTGGGCCTACCTGCCTGACATATTAACTGATTCTACCATCTCACATTTGTGACATCAAATGATTTCCATGGTGACAGATTGAGATACATTCCTGAATGAGATTAGTAAGTGGGTCATACTTGATTGGAAATGAAAGAAAAAACACAACCCTTCTTTATATAGCATATACTTGGTTTGCTCAGGCTAATCAGTAATTAAGGGAAGACAATTTAAGAAAAAAGTCCAGAATAGTACAGTTAAATTTGCTTGAAAGCTGATAACCCCAGAGGCTTCTGAAAAAGTTTTTAAGGTTACTGTGGGTAATGGAGATTTTCAGAATATGTCAATCCCTTTTTTGAAGACTGACTAATTTGATTCATAACTTCAGACTTAGTTCAGTATATAACATGGTTCAATGATTTTTTATTTTGTTTATAGTGGGCTGTACTGTAGATTATGCTACTTTATAGGCATATTGCAGCAGCTTTGATGGTTAAGTTTGGTCTAGATTTGACACTACAAAATCTCTGGTCTTTGTCCCTTTGCACAAGGAATTTGCTCCCTTCTTGGCTTTATTTCCATTTATCAACTTCAATTTGTACTGTAGACCATACCTGAGCAATGAAACTGTATTGCATGTATCTGGCTCTGGATTAAAATTCAATGTGTTCTGCTGCATGGGCACCTGTATCCTTGGATATTGTCTGTTGACGGTGCTCCAGTGAACACCAGCCCTTGAAACACAGCACTGTTGGCTTTGAAGGGCAGCTGAATAAACTATACTCAACAGGGTGATCTTAGATGTCAGCAAAACAACTCCTGTGGTTTCTGATAAACCGGATTCAGTGGTGTGAGACAGTGTAACAGGGAGTTACGACCCTCCATTTACATACACTGACCTGAAGGAGTCAAGATAGAGACACGGTAAGCAGGTATGACTCCTTTTATATCACGCGGAGCCATTTCAATCTGTAGCAGGTCAGAATTTGGCTCGCTAAATTTATACTAGAGAAGAATGATGCATTTTTCATATATTTTCTCATAAAAACACCGGCTGTTGGCTTTGCTGCTGATTAACAACCTCCCACTTTCCCATTCTGGGCAAGTTGGTGAGGAAAGCTGTCAGACCAAGAACAAGATTGCTGGCAAGCCATCCTCTGGCCAAGGCATGCTCCACAGAGCACGCGGCTGCGTAGGAGAGGCTTTGCCATTTGGGAAGCTGGGCTTCATGAATTCTAATCCATAGCAGCCCAAGTTTAGTTCCATAGAAGAGCAAGCTAAATTAAAACTAACAACTTTCCCAAATGCAAAGGAATCCAACCACTATTTTTGAAATGATACCAGGATGGCATAGCAGGATGTGTAAATTGCTGCTTGAGCACTGTGAGAGTACATCTAATTTGATGTTCTCACGCGGAGAAACTCTGTACCAGAATCACGTATGGCACTAAATGTTAAAATTCACAGAAGAAAGTATTTGCCCTCTAAAGTGTCAGACAGGTATGATGCAAGATTATATGCAAAAACATCTGAGCAACCACAATGAAACCAGACAGCTACACTTCACCCACTCACAGTGAATCTTGCACAATTATTCCACTGAGACTAAATGTGAGATAAGTCAGACAGAACTGTAAAGTCCCAGCATAAAAAGGGCACAGCATAGAAAAGATTTATTCCTATGGACAATTTATGTGTACAGGGGTAGCTTATCCAGCAGTACTAGGTGCTGTACAAATACACACCTTGTAATGACAGGCAAGACAGACAATGGGAAGGAGAAAGGAAACAATAGTTTTGCCTGGCACAAACAGGACCCAGGACTGCAGGGGCAGTAAGGTGCCTGCAAACGACTGCAGCAGAGCTGCGAAGCAGAGCGCGGATCCCTAATGTTCCACCTCGTGGAACTGCTCTTCTCATTCTCAACCCCACTATGGATTTTTAACAACTTCTTTCATGAGCAGCAAAGTTTGCCAATACACTGACAACATTATGTGCATAAATCACTAACCTTTTTTCTTGTTTCAACAGAAGAGTATAAATAGTTGTTAGGATTGCAAATTAGTTCAGCTCTGCTTTAAGGATTAATTTTTTAGATCTTTTGTAAATCAGAGAATTTGAAGGAAAAAAAAGAAAGAAGCAATGTAATGTTTTCCTGGAGGGTCTTGAAGTAACTCCCCCAGCAGTGCTGCTTTCAATGACAAATTCTGCTAACCAATGGCAAAGGAAAAGCTCTCTACACCAACTTACTTGCATCAGATGTGACCTTGGGAAATGCTTTGTAACATGTCAGGACACAAAGAATATATAATACAGCAATTAGGAAGCATGCAGAAAGATTATATTCATGTTTTATACATATAGGCGGATAGACAAACAAAGGAGAGACAGCAAACAGGAGTACTGAAACCATAGCAGGCTGGACAGTCAGTTTGATGAGAGTAGTTAAGAAGATTAATGTATACTCTAAACTGAACTCCCCCAGTCGGCTGGTGCTCAATATTTAAAAGACAATGCCAGAGCCTTCATTTCAAGGTGACAGAAAATTTTGATGATGAAAGAGGTAGCTGAAAACTTACTTTTAATTAAAAAGCAAACAGGCTGAAGCTACCATGTGCCTAACAGGAAGTAACACCATTTAAGAAATGGTAGGGAGGGATTATTATTTAGATAGTTCATTTTATTAAATAAAAGAACTGAAAGAGAACCAGTAACAACTATTCCACCCTCATATCCTTAATAATATGATTACTCATTGACTTAATGAGAAAAAGTTTGAGGCTAAAGAGAAAGCAATTAAACTGACAGATTTATTGCTACCAAGAACAGATACCCACAAAATGTAGAGCTAGGATGCATTAAATGACCAGAATAATTCATGAACATTCCCAGAAAGATGAATAAATGGATGACAAAGCTCACATCTTTTACGTGATACAAATAGGTGGATGGGTGACAAGCAAATTGATAGGTGCATGTTCATATGGACACAGAGTGGCACTTCATAACATTAATTAAAATAAGTGATCAAAATTATACTAACATTTTATGACTTATGAGAGCTCAGAAACTGGACAAAATAAGCCACATTAAAACTCAGTTTCTACAGAAGCTGGAGGTTTCCAGTTAACTTCACTCTTGCTACAAACACTTTTAACCTGCTGAAGTTTAGGTACAAGACTATTTTAGTGTTAAGAATTTATGAGTTGCGGGTAGGAGCTTTTTTTCTAGGGATCATTGAGCTTTGTAGCCCTGGGCATGCATCACCTGCCACAGCACATGCCAGTGGAGAGCACCAGTTCATCATGGTCACTTGTGACATTTTGCTGACTGCTCCATCTTTTTCTCAATGCTAAACTCGATCTTAAACTTCATCTTAAATTTCATCATCAAAGTGCTAATAGGAAGTTAGTATATCACATCTTCTCCTCTGCACTTGGAAAGTCCACATTTGGCAGATAGTGTCCAATGAGAGGGATAAAAGAGGATGTTGGTGGAGAGCAACACTTGGCCCTGAATCTATTATCTAGGACAGGCTCAGATATTACCAGCCCTAATTCAATGCTGTATCTCAGTGCATCATCATTTTCAATCTTGCTAAAGTCAATGAGACTACTCATAAGCTTTTACACTTCAGCCTATGATTAAGTACTTCACTAAATAAGGTCATTAAATTTAAATTGTAGATGCTTGCTAGGTACTCCTGAAGGTTGTTCTCTCACCTGCAACATACTCCCTTCAGGCTCATGGCTGGCAAAACAAGTGGCAAAATTACATCCCAATCTGCATGTCAGCACTCCTCCCACTAAACTTAAGATATGGGAAACTGATTGATGCAGGAGGGAGCAGTGTTTACCCTACAGCTGATGTAGGGAAGAACAGTATATTTTTATGGCTCTCAGAAATGGATGAGACAGATAGAAAAGGAAAAGTGTATGAACCTGGCATCTCACAGTGTCTCACAGAGGTATCTCAGCTTGTTTGAGCAGCAGAAGTAGCATACAACTGCATTAATGTAATGTTTCGCCACTGTGTACTGTTGCCACTTTTCAGTAGGACTGATCAGCCCAACACAGTACCTTGATTCAGTGCAGTTAACTACCTTGGGTACACGTGCATGTGTTTGCCCCGAGACACACATCCAAAAGGATTCACAGAGCACTTCCAGAAGCTATTAAGCTATTCTCACTTCTCTCTCTGTTCAGTGTGTACACCTCAAAGCAGCCCTCTCTCCTGCTTCCTACTCCCAAACAGGCTATCGATCATGCTGAAGTGTATGCTGAAGTCATAATGTGGATAACAGACCATTAAAAGCTCAAATGAGACTGCAAAACATATTTCATTAATCATAGCACAATCTAGTCTTGAACCAGGAGCTACAGCTTTCGGCAAGCTGGTAATGGAAGGCTTCTTTCTACTCATTTCTAGTGATTGGGCAAGGGAGAATGGCTCCTGAGCTGGTTCCCTTAAACCTTTTGTCCTTCCTCTTCTTCCTCAGCTGCATGAGGCCTGAGAGGGTTACATTGCTGGGGAAAGAGATTGAGTATAGGATAAAGAATAAAAATAAGAGAGCTGCTAAAAAGAAAGAGCGTGAATGCTGTTCAGAGAGCCTGGATTCTCAAAGGAGCCAGAACACCCACAACTCACACCTGTTTTAATAAGAGTGCTTCTAAAAAACTGGCCAAACTGGCTCCTCTTGCTGGCAAGAGGTCTTTCTTTTCTTAGGGATTTGACAGGATAACAGAAAAAGGACTTTTCTCCTTAGGGGACAGATCAAGTGCTGATTCTACCAATACAAAAGCATAGCGGGAAACATTGTGAAAAACAGATGCCCCCATTGCACCACTTCTCATTGGTACGTCTCGGGCTTTTCTCAGTAGTTTCCCAAGCCCTTTCCAGGGAAAGTCATCAGGTTACACATTTTCTGCTAGACAATTGGGAGGTTAACAAGAGTTACCAGCCAAGAACATCTGGCTGTTTAACTCCCCTGATGACACAAGCGCCTGAATACTAGCTTAAAGGTGGGGCATCCTTTTCCTTTTTCTTGGGGAGCAGCTAAGTTGTTTCCTTGAACGGCAGAGACAGAAAACACTATCAATAAAAGACCCTACTTTAATTATTAATTGGAGGAGTGAACATGCCTGAACTAAGGGGACCTATCAGCACAGTTTAATCTTAGTGGAGGATTTGAAGGAACAAATTTCTTGTGCAGACATAAGGTTTTTTACCTTAGCTTCACCTCACTGAGGTCATACTAAACTCCCTGATTTAGACTTACAAAAGACTCTTTCAAATGCGGAGAGATCAATTGCTGACATCATTTTATGGAGTTTACTATGGAATGTTAAAAAAAGAGAAAGGAGTGTTGAATGTGGAACAAGAGCTTTCAAAAGCATAGTAGTAGAGGCTTGATTATGCCAGACATCAGTTATCCTATTTTTGAGTTGATTCTGTTCACAGAGGTACGTATTTGATATATTATCACGTAATTCCCATATCCTAAAATGACATAGCTTTTTTTCCAATGAAGCGTGTCCCAGGCACGATTCTGGAGCACTATCAATTATAAGGCACAATAACTTCCTATGCTAATAATCCCCCGATTCTTGTTATTTGTTGAGGAAAGAGTGGTATTATAACCATACTATCGCTTTTGTTATTTAGTGCTGCCTGGTATTTTAACATCTGCAGTACCTATTGCTCTTATTTATGCCCCGCTAAATAGAGTTGGGTTTAGAGGATCAAAACATCCCTGCAATATCCACCAAAGAACTTCGACCTTACTGTGAAAATTCTTGAATACACTGTGCTTTATGGTGGGGATTGGAAACACTCCTAAGAATTTGGAAAATAAAAAGCCTGTAAATAAATTATGTTTCTATAGTCCAATAGTTTACTTCCTCTGTGGGGCTAGGCAGCAGGAGGTCCACCATGCCTTTGCGGTGTTTATTAGTATTGCATATTCTAAAAGCATCTAACAATGGGAAAAACTTGGTTTTCTTATGCTTTTTTTAAAGACTAAGCTTTTTTGCTCTTATGACTGCTATGAAAACCAAGGCAGTGTAACATTAATGAACCAGGCAGCAAAAAATAACTATATACTGACTTCTTTTATACATCATGCTATGTAAGGTCTCCTGATCTTTGATCGTTTTACCATGGCAGGCTATCACCCATAACGCAGGTCTCAGGAACTAAACTCTCAAAGTCAGTATTTTAATTCCATATATTCCTTCTCACAGAGGATTTTTTCTTCTGTGTCCAGAAGGCTATGATGATACCTTTACTTTCTCTGGCATAGCTATATGTATCTTTTCCAGTGCCAGCATTTGCAACAGATGTGGTATTTCCTTGGTAGCCATCAAATGCTCATGCACCCAGCCAGGATGCAATAAAGATAAAGAGATACTGGCCCCATACTGATAGCTAGTTGGCAGAGCTTTTTATACCTGTGTTGTGTGTTAGCCTTGGTGGGCAGATTAGCACCAGACAGTTTGTCATTCACTCCCTCTCAGTGGAATGTGGCAAGAGGAAAGGAAGAATAAAAGCAACAAAACTTGGGGGTCAAGATAAAATAAACAATTGCTTAATAAGTGAAGGATAAGTGAAAGGAGAGGGAAGGGAAGAAAATAAAATAAAACAAGGCCGCTCCCGTGGGTAGACTGATGCCCAGCCAGTTCCCAAGCAAAAGCTGACTAGGGCCCTAAGGGCCCCTCTTCTCCCTTGTATTGCTGAGCATGATGTTATACGGTGTGGAGTAGCTCTTTGGTTAGTTCAAGTCATCTGCCTGGTTGTGCCGCCTTCCAGCGTATTGTGCACCCACCAATCTGTTCACTGAGGGGACAAGGTGAGAAACAAAGAAGGTCTTGATGCTGTGCAACCACCATTCAGCAAAAGCTAGAACATCAGAGTGCTATCAGTACAGTTTTGGTAAAAAATTGAAAGCCCAGCACCACATGGGCTGCTATTCTAGACAGGCCCAGTACAACTTGATATGTAAAAAAAACCCCCAAACCCACACAAACCAAACCATAAACCACTCAACTACCACGAACAAAACAAAAAGAGAAACTAGCCTGCTTGCTACTAGAATGCTGTTTCTGTCAAATGAGCAATTTAACCAATTCCTCTTACCTTCTCTCTAATAAAAGGGAAAATATCAAATGCTGCCAGTGGGTAAGATAACTACCTATAAATACCATTTTTGTTTTCCCCATTAGAAGTACTTGCATGCTGTAAGGACTTCCTCAGATTCCAGCCACCATTCTCGCTGTACCAATGCAAAACGCTGGACTGCACAAAGCTAGCCTGGTATCGCATGAAACAGCTGTTTGGTTTCAAGCAAACACAAGTTGTAGTTCACATTTTTTAGACTACAGACACGTAATATCAAGTATTGATGATCAGACTTTAACTTCTCAGTGTGAGCAAGGTGAAATACTTGCATTCACAGATCAGATTAAATGAGGCTTGTATACAAAGGAGTCCAAATCATGCATCGTGCAAAACACTGTACATGGGAGACAATCCAAAGGGAAAACAGGTGAGAGCATTACAGCTACCCTCTCTTTCATATTTTGTTTTTGCTGTGGTATGGCCTCTTCAGGAGACCTGAGAGTGTTACATGGATGCAACCAGCAGCTGCCCATCTGTGGAGCTATGTCACCTTTCTCTTTCTGCAGGTTCTGCTGGAGGTAAGGAGACTTTCCTGCCTCACTCAGCCATCACAACCTACTGCACACGGGTTTCTTTTGTAAATGAGGTCTAGGCTTTGAGTGAGGGAGTGAAAATTTCCCAGTGAGGCTGGGAAAATGCAGGAAAAATCTCACCATTAGAAGACTGTTTGAGTCAGGTAAGGTGTATCAGCAATTAAACATTAAAAAGAAAGAAGCAGAACAAGTGTGGATTAGAGGTGCCTCCCAAATATGGGCTGGAACTAATGAGGCTTTTCTTTTCACCATCAGAGAAAGTTTATTACATGTACTTCAAAGGCAGTTGACCTAGTGAGCAGTGGAGGTGGGTCAGAGATACATCCTTAAAAGCAGAAGCATTCATAACAAGAATGGCTGAACTGGCTATGAAAATAATAACACGTGAATTGGGAAAATTTTCAGAAGAAAATTAAACCTTAAAATAAAAAGACAGGAAAGGGAGGAATGGCATATAAAATAAAAGAAAGAATCCTGCACTTATTTCACAGCTACAAAAAAAGTGTGTGCTGATGCTACACATGCTTTTCATTTTGAGCTCTGCCAGGTCCATAAACCCTGACCTATGATGGCTGTTAAAATTCCTCTACTCTCTTCAGCTGAGGCTGGCCAATTGAATGTTAACAGTACAGAAAGTGGGGTAAAAAGCACCCTGATTACCAGTGTAGGTGTCGTTAAACGGAGAGCTATTGCACACACCACCAGACCAGAAATGTTACAGAGAGACCTAGAGGGATAACAGTGAGGGTGGGGAAATAAGGAAAAAAAGCATCCTGGAAAAAGCACAAGTTAATAAGCTCGAGGAATAGGAACCAAAACAGAGATAAACAGTGAATGGGGTGGAAACTGGTGGAAAGCACTATATTAGAAAATAAAGAGGGAGAGCTATGATCTGTGTGGTTTTCACAGGAAATGAGAGACAGGAACTGCTTAGTTCTTGTCCCACTTGTAAGGCTTTCTGGCACTGAGCCCCTGCTTGAGTTGGATCCTCCTTCCTCGAATGCTGAGTCTTGCTTGAACTTTAAGTGATGTGGAGAGAAAAAGCTCTGGTCCATGCTGACAGTAGACAGGCACAACAGTGCACCTATACAGTACAGGATGTCTAAACCACCCTTGTAACAGCAGCATACAGCCAGACAAACCTATTCATTTCTCATGCCATCCTGTAGCTAGACATTCAAAAGGAATCACATCAGTTTGGTAAATAATTATCAGCAGCCGTTGATACAGCAATGACATTTCAGGAACAGGGATATGCTGCTGTAATGTGGGCTATAGTGTATGGAACTAAAGGAGATCCTTAAAATAGAGCTTAGGCATAAGCAGACAAATCCACTGCTATTCAGAACTAAATGAAAGCTATCACATCTTCTCTTTCACGATCACCAAATTTCCAAAAATCAGTTTCCAAAAGATTGGTTCCTTAATTTTTTCTTTAACAGTTTGATGGGTTTCTATTTTTCAGAAAAAAATGTATCTGGATCCAGTTTTTTCCTGGTTTTATGCTGAACATAGATGGTAAGATTACTTCTGGGAGGCCTCTGCTGCTCACTGAAGTCTGCTGTCTTAGGAAAAAAACCCACAGTACATCGCACATATGCACTGTTTTCTAATCAAAAGCTGGACTATCATCTCATTTTCACCAATATAAATCCAAGGATAACTTAAATGAAAATAATGGGATTACTCTAGATTCAGGCCATGGCAAATGAAACAAGAACCTTGGCCTAATCTCACAATTGTTTCCCTTAATATCTCCATTAGTAACGCTCGGTTTTTAGTGAAACATGCACCACATTCTTGCAAGACTGGTATTTTTTAGTACCTTAATTCTACACAATTACATTAAAACTTTTGGTCAGATCTGAGGGGAAATGGCTACAATGTTCTGCTATCTCAGTAAACTTCCTCACCAACAGCACTAGGAATACACAAAGAAACTCTGCAACATCCTAACATATAACTAAATAACTAGTTTCAGTTTGTGTACATTTTAAGTCTGCAAGGGGCAAGTGTGATACAACCACACCTGTTTTCCCTCATAAGTATCATTAGTACTAATTACTTACAACTTCACACATGGCAATTGCTGGATGATACTCAATTGCTTTCACTATATTGCTGACAGATCCTACTGCCACTTGCAAGACAGGAAATGGGTGTCGGTAATTGGTAAAGGTGCTTCAAGCTTTCAGGCTAACAATATAATTGTGATAGTACTTTTTCCTGATTCATCTGGAAAAGTTTGCCTCCTCTTTGCCCTTTGACAATGGACTAGCTATTTTGGATGTATTAAGAAGCATATTCTCAGTGCATTTTTGCAGAGGTGCACATATAAGCAAGACTACTTCTTTTCCCCCCTGAGCTCTCAGCCTTAAATCACAGCTCTCCTGTCTCTGCTTTGAACTCTACTTGCAACTTCCTTCAGAGTTTATCATTGCTTTTTCAAGCACTGGTCACAAGGGGAAAAAATAATGAAAGGTGCTCTCCAGGTCTCAACACACTTTTCCACAAATTTCTAAACTAATCTTTAGTTCTTAATTTTGACAACCTGGAGACCTTACATATTGTTACAGAAATGATTAAACATCTTCCTCTGCTACCGAGGGATAAATTAAAACCAATCATAGCCTGGGATCACTACAATCAAATTTAGTCTACTTTAGATTCTGCCATCCAATCTTCATCCCAAGAAATTAGCATTCCCATCTGCCTTCAATGTGAAAGTCAGAGCTACACAGCAAGGTACCCTAGAGCAATATATTTCAACGAAGTTAGTCCAAGCCTCACTCCAGTGATGGCACTGTGTTCATTAGTATACAGGATCTGTTCATGACTGAGTCACCCAGCAGAGCAAATCTGATACATAATCAAATGTGGGCACAGAATGACATTTCTATTGCATTAGCCAGAACACATGATTTGGAGTTTATGCTGACTTTAAGCTTACTATGGAAAGACAGATGGTATCTGATCCAGGGTAAGGTTTCTCAGAATAGTTAATCCATTAGTATTTTGGAACAGAAATGAATCAGTGAATTTATACCAGACTACCACTTAGTGCTAGGTGTCTATGACATTTTGATCCAGTACCAAGATGTCTAGTTTTTTATTCACCCACTAAATAACAGCCTTCATCAGTATGTCTCTGCACCTCATAGTTTTGTGCCTTTTAGGGAAAGGTTAAGTACAGACCTGGATATCTGGTGAAGTGTGCTTTGCCAGTTCAGAGAGAGTGTGTTCCAGCAAGGAGCTGCAGAGGGACCTCAGGTGTAGGCTGCTAATGCTTTCAACGCACTATAGAAAACATATGGTGATGGGAAGACAGGAAAAAGGTTGCAAGCCATAAGAAAGGTGAAAACCAAGGCAGCTCAAGTATTTGTGTCACATCCACAATGACAAAACAGCCCCAAGCTACATGAAGAACTATCGTCACTGAAACACACTGATATTCAAGCGTAGTGTTTGCTGCCCATGCTTAAATGGTACTGACTGTACCGAGTAGGTCAGGCTAATGCTGATTATATGTTCTCTATTATCAATATACTGAGACTCCAGGAAATACAGTGGGCTAGGATAACTTCTCTTTTGTTACAGGGCTGGCAAAGAGCACACTGCAACATGTAGCTCTTCCTTACCTTTGTGTCACTTTAAAATGAAATCTCCACAAATTCTCTCTCTGCACAGGTACATATTCCAGATCTAGATCCATCCCTGACATGCTCCCTGAGATTGCGATCTTGCTTCTTTACCTAAGCTTATCTTATAAAGCAATCTCAGTCAAGTAAGACAGAAAAAAAAATCAGTCATGAAACTGAAGGAAGGATTATTTGTTGATATAGAAGGCTTCATTAAAAAAGAAGCTCATATAAGGTGTTAACAGCTGCTAGGCATTAGTACTGGGCAAGGTAGCAGCAATTTAAAAAATGTTAGGTAGTGCCTATTACTTGGTTTGATATTATTGCTCTTTAAGAACCCACAGATGCATATGTCCTGCTCAACAGTGAGTCTTCTAATTATTAAACAAGTGGAAAAGATGGCAGCTTTGAGCCTCCATCCATAGTTCAGCTCTTAAGAAAATCAAGATCTTCTAATCCAGCCATAAAATGCAACTATGAACCACAAAGTTTACAGCAAGACTGGCTAAGAGAAGAGGCTGTTGCAGCCTGTTCTGCATTAGAGGTAGAAGAACTGTTCAGGGAATGGATTTTTGCTGAATGTAGCTAGTTAGCAAGATTAATGAGTAGAAATCACATTGAACGGTGGTCAGTTTGTAGTTATTTAATTGAAACTAATTTCAAGGTGATATAAAAGTCCCCTTGAAGTTTTGCTACAATTTTTTTTCATGGACTAGAAGTCAACATGCCATCAAGATGTAAAGAAAAATGGAAGCAAGTAACATTAACCTTTGCCTTATTAATTTGAAACTTATTGACTGAAGAAAGGAGTTGAAGAAGAGCAAGGATGGATTCGTGTCCAGCAAATCTTGATTAGATTAGAACAGGTCTAATCTGGAAACTTCAAGATCATGAAGGGGATTTCCAGTACCATAAAAATGAAGCATAAGGAGCACCCTAGGGTGTCATGTCTCTGAACATGTTAGAGGGAGGCACTCAGAAAGAAGGAAGAAAATACTGTTGCCCACTAAGCATTACTCCCAGGTAGGGCTGAGAAAGCCAGAATGGGGTCTAGAGAACTGAGAGTCAAATGAAAGAAAGTAATAACAGACTTGTCTAGGCTTGCAGAGGGGTCAGTAACCACAAAGCATGCCTTAACTGGATGGCATTCACTGTTCCCTGCTTGACCTTGGCAACGAGAACTCTTGTAAGATCCTAGCTGAAAGTTTTTATGTTTTTTAAAACATGCAGATCAGGAATGGAAAGTTTTTTCATCATTGATGCAACTGATTACAGGTAACTAATAGACTTGTGCTTCCTCATCAATAACAGGACTTGTGCTTCCTGATCAATAACAATCTCCACAGCTGTATGGCTATGCTTGTCTATCCTCTTTCCAAATAGGTTGTGTGACTTGTCATATAATTATGAACCCGTAACACTGTACTCTGTACTACTGTTTGATGGGACAGAGTAAATGGTCTGTAACTGGTCCATAACTTCAATTTGAAGTTTGATAGTACAGATGCACAGTAATCTATCAGAAGTTAGGAGAGCTGATATGCTCCAGCGGTCCACTGCTCTAGGAAAGGCAGTAATGAGTAGATGGAGATGCAGATTTGTGGAGGAAAAAGTATGTATTACCATTCTTCACAAACCCTTTGCAGAGCACAGCTGTTAATGATATCACACAGGGAGAGGGAAAGTCCTCAATATAGACAGATCCCAAACAATTTAGGGATTGCCAGGTCACAACCAACACCCTGAAGCTCACAGGCTATCAGTATGCAGCTGGAACTGGCTCCCAGCATGAAGCGGTGCTTTATAAGAGGGCTGCCTCATTCCACAGTTCTCACTTCAACCTCTGAATAGCCTCAAGGAGCAGCTCCATGCAGAGAATATTAAAAGAGTCCCTTCTTTTGATAACTACAACTATTATGACAAACTTATTTTTATATTAACTCCCTGGTACATAATCCAAACCCTAACTCCTGTTTTGCTGTCTTTTTATTTATTTACTCACATGGACTGATTAGCCAGCCCTGCTCTAAGCTCAATACTTCTGACCTTCAAGTTAAGCAAAGGGAATTTACTTTTTCTCAGTCAACCATGACCCCAGATTTTCCTTCTGGATTTAAGTATATGCTTCATTTTTGTTGACTATTAAATCATTCTGATACTTTAAGAAACCCCTGTAGTGTACTGTGATATACCCACAGTATTAAAAGACACTACGTGAAGAGTAGAGAAAAAAAGAAGATCCTCATAAAAACTGTTACCCACAACAGCACGTTTCTATGGTAATACAGTACTGCTGTTATGGTAACCAAACTTTAAAAGCAATAGCATAAGACCAAAGGATAAAAAAAATCACAAAAATGGAGCTTCATCACTCCTCAATTTGAGAAATAATTTTCAGCCCTCCTACCCCACACAAAGACTGGATTTGGTCTCATAGTGATCAAAACTCTGTAGGAAGAGGAAGAAAACCACTTGGCTTCACAGCAATGGATGTGCAGAGCCTTCCTATCACTCTCTTTTATAAACAAGGACTAGAAGTGCTGGTGCACAAGCAGAGCTCTTGCACCATACGGCAAAACTAATAATAAAGTAGTAACAATGACAGTAGGACTAATTGCTGGCTGCAGCCAAGTGGGGATGCTATCTGCACTACCCACCTAACAAGGACAGGCCAAAATTACATTGAATTAAACGCTGGGTTAGCTCCTTAATGCTACTGCGTACTTCATTATTTCCTTGGCAAGTTTTTTCTTATAGTCAGATGTTGCTTCCAAGAAAACACGGAAAATTTCTAGATACATACACTTGCTTCTATATAGCTTCACATAAATTTACTGTGATATATGATGTTTTTAGCTAATTACAGGTAGGTTTTGAGATATATAATCTTGACTAACTCAGGATATGCTGCCACTTCTCCCTTTTCCTATTCTTTCTTTCCTGCTCAGTGTCTTCTATATTCACTCCCACTTTCTATCTCCACAATGTTTTCTCATTTACCTACCAATTATGTGTACCTCCTGTTATTACGTTTGAAAGAATTATATGATCATGAGAATGGAACTGACAGTGTACAAACATTGTCTTCTAATCCTGCCAAGGTGCATCAAAACTTGTATCCCCACAGTGCGTCCTGTTGCTGCCCTGCTTATGCACTTCAGTCTTCCTGCACATCAGACCTGGCTGAGGTCACCCAACTCTTTTTACGTGTGACCCATCCCTGGGGTCTAGAGTTGAGAAGAAAGCATATTTAAAGACTGCTCTTCCAACTATTCACTTCTTTTTTTAGTTAGCCTATAAAAGAAGCTGTAAGTTCAAAGCAGGGATGTTTATGTAAACCAGGGAATACAGGAGCTAGACTTTACTGATGTAAGTCAGCATCTTCCTGTTCACTCCAATGTTTTATAAAGGTAGTTCATATGAGCTGAGATATGCTCTCTCAGGATTTTAGGACACTAGTGTAAAAATATTCAGATCATCATTTCTTAGTAGTATGGAAAAGTGCCTGAATCTCCAAATACTGTAAAAAACTGGTGCCAATACGACTCTGAAGCAGGTTGGCAAAAAGCCTTTAGACAGCCCTCCAGAAAGCCACTTGGCACCTGCGATACTCGTATCCTAAAGCACACAGGAAAGAAATATTATTACTGTCTATTAAACATAACGTGCAAGAAGACATGGTAATGCCGTGAATTAATGAAGTTCAGGAGATACTGAGCCAGTCTCAGAGTGATGTGCATTTCAGTAAGTTGCTGTGAGCATAAACTGGCAGAGAGTCTGTGTTGACGATAAAAGAGTGGTAGCATCAAGTGAGCTACAGACAACTTTGTATAAGAAAAAGTATGATTGCTCACTTCACTATAGGGCTTTGGTCACGCTCGAAGTTTCATGTCTCAGAAAAACAGAAGCAGTAAGCATGGGCCGGGTCATCAGCCCTGGGATGGTTCATAGTCTGGCCTATTTGCCAACAGCACCACTGAATGCTGTAACACCTACTTTGCTATATACCTCCACCTCTGTTTCCATCATACAAATTCTCTTGGTGTGTCAGAAAGAGCACTTGATAGCTCCCCCAGTCCCCAAGTAGGCAGAAAAAACCCACCACATCTCCAAACACAGATGTAAGTAGCTTCAGGGTTTCACTTAGTTGTGCCAGTAGTGAATGGCTCTCAAGGAGCTGTTCTGCTGACATGTTCACTCCCAGCTCCAGAATGAATCCCAGAACCATGAGGACCAGAAGCAGGTGACACAGGGCTCATTTTACACCCAAGCAGAAATAGCATCAGCTTACATCTTGGGACCCTTTTAAGTAGTCAGGCTGTGCAAAGGAAACATAAATTGGCCTGGGTCTTCACCAGAAAATGTCAAATGTGCATCTTTTATACTAACATGAACTTGCACACCATTTACTGCAGCTATAAATTTTGCACTTCGGGTCCAAATTCTTTTCACAACCAGTCCTCCTCCAATAAATGCTGTTACAGATCACCATACTTGACACATAGGCCCAAACTATGAACTCCACTGCAACTAAATGCAGGAAATAAAAATACAGAAGAGCTGTGGATACACTTGGTCCCTGAGTTCTACTGTATGTTTATCAATCACCTTTTGGTATTTATCTGGAAAGATTAGGATAAAAATCTTTTTGTTGTTAGCAGTGTCTCAAAGTACAGAAAAGATATACCTTGAGGAAAAAGTTAGAGGGAGAAAAGCTTCATTTAATTGAACTGCTTGGCCCATGCTGAATGCAAGCTAGAGGTTATTGCAAAGAACATGGAGTAGAGCAATCTTGAGATTTAAGTAACATAAAGATACTTGGGAGATGCAGAGCAAAATGGGCCACTACAGACATACCCAATTCTATCTTTTAGCTTGAGGGTTAAAATAAGGGGTTTGAACATCCCTCAATCTCTACAGTGCTTGGAAAAAGGAAACCTGTGAGGTTCTACTAATTTCACAAAATCAGACTGATTATGGATTTTGTTTACATGTCTAACTTCTAGTTCATGTACCTGTCCCTTGTTTTCGCTCATGCTGCATTTGTACATAATTATGTAATAAATTGATTTAATTTTGTATGCTCTTTTCCCTCTTCCCTGGCTGTGCAGAGAGCAATACCATGCACTCATCCTGCTGACGGGACAATCACACCATTGACCTCTGGGCAATGCATTCTACCTTGCAGCTTGAGCTTGTGCGACAGATACTCCCTACACCACTTTACCCTATGCAAATCCATGTGCTTCCAAGGAAGTATTACAGACGTAATTTGCAGCATGAAACCAAAAAGGTGAAACCTCAGATGAGAGTGTTGTAATTGGAAATGGAGCCTTAGGTCCTTAAAAATATGGATTGCTAACGCAGAACAAGGGGCTCACAGAATATGCCTGGTTCAGAGAGGGACAGAATATTCAGTTATTACAATGCATGTCATAGAACTGTGAAAAGCATATGTACTTGATAGATTCCATGTGATTAGAATGAGGGCCTTAGGCATGGAAACCTATCTATTAAATATCATTCTGTCTTTAGTCCTAGTAATATAACTATCAAACCTTAGAGTAAACTTCATTTGTTAGGTGAATGACCCATGTAGCTCATCTGCTTGGCTTTTTCACACATGTGGAGGTGAATCATCATTACACATTATTAATTGGAATGATGGACAGGTTGCCACTCCCTCCATATTCACTGCCTGCTCATGCACTTGCTCTCCTTTACTGTTACCTGGGGAATGCAGAGTGACTGGTAAGAGGGATTAATAGATGAACTTATTTGTGTGATCCACCCAAGAAGACTGGCAGACATTAAGGTCTGGGCCTTTTAAAAATAGCCCTTTAAAAAAATACATATAATTAAGCAAGTTGTGAGTTGATGGGGCAGGGGTACTGAACATATCTGAGGGGGAGCATGTCTATAATTGCATAACAAAGTGAACAGATTGCAGGAGGAAATGATCAACCCCAAACTTTTATCAGTGGACAGCAACTCTTGACTAATTTCCTTTTTTCATTTGGGATGGGGGGTTATTACTATTTTTCTTCTCAGTTTGTTCCCACCCTCTGTTCTCATACGTTTTCACTTCAGCACAGCCTACTGGCATCCTGTTCCCAGAAATGCACTTTTCCTCTGCCAAGAACAAAAATGCAAAGCAGAAATGCTCCTTCTCCCAGCACGTACCCTTTGAGAGCTGGATTTTCTAGCTTCTG
Source organism: Coracias cyanogaster (assembly GCA_033124195.1). Classification (NCBI taxonomy): domain Eukaryota; kingdom Metazoa; phylum Chordata; class Aves; order Coraciiformes; family Coraciidae; genus Coracias; species Coracias cyanogaster. The sequence continues at coordinate 125,471 of JAVSBS010010618.1, forward strand.
GGAAGTCGCAGCTTCTGCTAGTCAAGGGAGATGGTGATATGCACTTTTGCTCCTCTGATGCTGCGCTCTGCCCAGATTTCTCTCAATAAATATTTGCAAGGCAATTCAAAAAGCTCTAGGTCCATTCTCCACAGTTGGAGTACTTGAGATTAATAGAATTAAAGTCTCTTTAAATCCTGAAGAAAGAGCTCGGAGGAGACAGAAACTGGTTTTTTGCTCTAACACTGTGTGAGTCATACAATGTTTAGTTTGGGTGTTTGATACATCATGGCATCTAAGCCAAAAAGGCAGCTGTAGAATGAGTGGCAGGTTAACAAAGACTGGAGAAAAATAATGCAGAAAAAGCACTAGATTGATGTTGAGCGGGTAGAAAAAAGTCCCCAAAATTTCAGTCTTGCCAACAAGATTTTATTACAGATCTTACAGTATGTGGTGGGTTTTTATTCTGAAAACTCCAGTTGAGGACTCAAAAGATGACAAAAGAATATCAGCTTTCATTTTTAATTAAAACATTCCTAGCCTCCACGGGAAAAAGCTTGAAAACATGACCAAAGTGTATTCCTTGGAAATCAAAATGGAAAAATAAAGAACTCAAATCTTCTATTTTATTTTAGAATTTCAACCACCCTGAGTTATAACCAATTTCTACGCACTCTTGGCCTTTCACCTCTAAATATTTCTGCCTGTTGGCAGAAACAGACAAAGAACCATTCAGCTAAAAAAGAACTACAGCTGTTTCAGAAACTGCAGCCATTCTATTTTGGCAGCAATTCATAATCAGAATTTTCTGATTATGTCCCTTGTCACAGTAAAACCCATAAACTAGAATGTGCACATGCTGATCCATATAATAAACTCTCTCCCCTGGAGCTCATTTACTGAGGTCAACTTTCTTACATACTGCCTCCTCAACAAAGGAATACCATAGCAAAGCAAACTGCAATTAGGAAAAAAAAAAAAAGGAAGAAAAAGAAGAACTTCTAGCCAGTCAGCTTATCCGACAAGCGTGGAGAGACAAAAGTGTTTTTCTCTAAACCAACACAGAATCAACAAGTCCCATATCTTTGCTTGTTCCCCTCCTAATTAAAATCAGCAAAACTAACCTCCATCACAGCTAGAAACTTGCCTTTTTTCCGAATATCCTAAATCCTTTCTTTCTTTGTCACTTCTCCAAGATAAATCAGAGTTCACTCCTGTAGTTTCACATATAGATGATAACAACAGCATCATGAGGCAGAGGAGCATGACACACCCCAACATTTCTATCAGCTGTAGCTAACAAATAGGATTCTTTATCAATGAAGCTTCAAAGCTTCTGCAGCAGGAAAGAAGAAAACACCATGATATAACAATCAATCAGGAACAGAAAATCTTGAGCAGATAGAGTCTCCACAGGGACCTTTTCAAACAGAAAATGTATTTCATTTGTGGAACAACCCTAGGATGAGCTATGTACTGTAGTCTAACCATTAAACACTTTTACAAGTCTTTCAGAGACTAACAGATGTTCCTTTTATGAGCAAAGACAAGTGCTATTCAGCCTTTTTAGACACCTATAAAAATTCAGATAATTTTAAGCTTTTTTAATAGCTGCCTGACAATTTTTATTAATGCACTCCACTACAATGTGATCCTGTTTCCTTCACAAAAAGACTGACTCATACTATGGATTTTTACACACACTAAGGCACACTTTAATGCCTTCCTCGTGATTAGTCAGAGAAGAAAACCTATTGTACTGACCAAAAGGCATAGAAAGATCTCTTCAGGTTTTAACACAAACAGTGTGTCAGCCTGCAGAGATGCTGTCTCAAAATGATCCGTGGAAGCTTTAATGATTTACTCAGTGTAAACTGACAGACTGAACCACAGAACCTGCCCAGAATCAATTCTGTGGCTCAAATCCTGGCTTCAGCCATAGGTGACAATGAATTTTAAATTTTAATCTTGGCAACAACTGAATATTTGACATCATCACAAGAAGAGCATACCTGTAAAAAGTACAATCTTTGCAGAAGAAAAGCCTCGGTCTGTGACAGATATAGTTTAATAAAATGGGGCTTCACTGATGGAGCCAAATTCAGAGAAATTTATACAGCACCTGCTGACTTGGCCTGACTCTCACTGGTGCGATCAGCATCTCACTTTCTGGCACACTAAATTCACACACAAATGAAAAGTTATGTGTGCATCGATATTACAACCTTATGCATAATAGTTCTTGTAGGAATATCACTATCAAACCACCTACACAAGATGCTGAATTCTGTGACGGTTGTGATTTTTTTGTTTGTTTGCTCTTTTTCCTGAGGAAGCTGCAAAAATAGCATGAACCTAGATTGTAACCCTGGGTGTTCTGCAGAGCAATATGCCAAAGCACCCACACACCGAGTGTTTGCAAACTTTAAGTTTGTGATTGACTATGTGCCAATCCCTCTTCAGCTGTGGGCACTTGATCCTGCACCAAAATTGCTGTTGACCTTTTCTGGTATTTATGATGTCGGTATGGATTTTTATCATTGTTTGAGCTCCTTACGCAAAGCAAACAGCTTCTATTGCATGTTTTTATTCATGCAAAGTATGAATATGGAAAGCTCAAGCTTGCCATTTCTCCTTCTTGGATGCTTGGTCAATGGAGGTAGGTGATTCTGCCTTATTGCCTTCACCAGCTTTCCAGAGAAGACTTATTGCACAGATGAACACTAATTGTAGCTTATATTCTCTGGATGACTTAATCTACAAGTAGAGTTATCTGAAATACACTAGTTATGTACTATCCAGTCTCTATGGTTTAAAAGCACTTAAAATCGACAAGGCGATCAGCTCCAGTGCAGGTGTGTTCTGCAGTAGAGCAGGGCACTGCAGCATATGGGGGAAATAGGGGGTATGGAGCCAGGGAATCCCCAGGGGAGCATGGAGACACACCAGGAGCTGGCAGCTCTCACAAGAGAGAGCAGCTGATGAGGTGTAGGCATGGCCAGGAGTAATGGCGGCCACCCTCCACTCCCACAAAAGGCAAAAGACAGCCCTGGGGGACGTTAGTGACCAGGGCATGGCATGGCAGTTCATCTGGGAGGGCTTCTCTTCAATGAAGGAATATTCCACTGGCTTAGTGGAGAGACTTGAATTCCACACAACGCAGCAACCAGGCACCATTCTGTGACCATCTGCACAGGTTGAGGGCACTCATCCTACCTGACCCTCAAGGCAGAATGATGGGCACCCACTGAAGAGCAAAGGCTGCAGCTCTGGCTGGGGAGACTCCACCATCTACCCCAGCAGTGGCTGTTGCCTCTGCTCAGTTGGAGCTGCTGAAGGGGAGAGGTTGCAGACTGCAGGAAGTGCCTAGGCCTTTCTCCTGGGGCAGGGACAGGCAGCAGATCTGCTTGCAAAAAGGTGTGCCCAGGTGGAGGACCTCCTGCAGCATTTGGCTGAGCTGCAGAGGGAGTGAGAAGGCTGCATAACATCAGGGAGGTGGAGGAGGAGTTAGACAGCTGGTTCCAAGCGCAGTCTACAGTGGATCCACAGACCATGGCAAAACAGCCAATAAGTCCCTCACTGGCACACACAGAAAGGAGGAGAGACAGTAACGCAGAACGGAAGCTTGCAACAGCAAGGACCTGCAGGAGAAAGAGACTTCCCCTGAAGCCTGAGGTGCCCTTGAAGAATGGTTTCAGTGCTCTGCAGATTGAAGAGGAAAGACTATCACATCAGGACAGGCATTGGACTGAGTAAGGCAGCCCAATCTGCTCCTCACATAATAACCAGCACAACCAAGAAAAGGTGACGGGTGACAGTAGTAGATGACTCTCCTCTGAGAAGGACGGAGGCACCCACCTGCCAACGTGACAGACTCCCTAGAGAGGTGTGCTGCCTACTAGGGGCTTAAATCAGAGATGTCACCGAGAGACTACCAAGTCTCCTACAGTCCACTGACTATTATCTGCTGCTATCTGGAGATGGATGAGGAGCTGACTGAGAGCTAATGGGTCAGGATCAAAGGAAGTTTAGGGACAGGTGACATACTGGGGCCTTCTACAGGCCACTTGAGCAGGAAGACTGAGTGGATGAGGCTCACTATAGACAGATAGGAGCAGCCTCACATTCACAAGCCCCAGTCCTCATGGGGTACTTAAACCCCCTTGATACCTGTTGGAGGGACAAACACAGAAGGGCATAAGCTATCCAGGAGGTTCTTGGAATGCATTGATGATAATGTCCTTCTCCAAGTGATAGAGGAGCCAATGAGGAGAGGTGCTATGCTGGACCTTGTTCTCACTCACGAGGAGTGGTTGGTGGGGAATCTGAAGCTCAAGGGCAGCCCTGGCTGCAGTGACCATGAAATGGGGGAGTTCAAGATCCTCAGGGCAGCGAGGAGGGCACATAACAAGCTCACTACCCTAGTCTTCAGGAGAGTAGACTTTGGCCCCTTCAGGTATCTGCTTGCTAGAGTACCATGGGATAAAGCTGTGAAAGGCAGACAGGTCCAAGAAAGCCGGTTAATATTCAAGGATCACCTCCTCCAAGCTCAGGAGCAATGAATCCCAACATAGAGGAAATCAGGCAAAAATGCCAGGAGGCCTGCATAGATGAACAGGGAGCTCCTGGACAAACTCAAACACAAAAAGGAAGCCTACAGAGGGTAGAAGCAAGGACAGTTAGCCTAGGAGAAATACAAAGAAACTGTCCAAGTAGCCAGGGATCAGGCTAGGAAAGCTATAGCCCTGACAGAATTAAATCTGACCAGGGACATCAAGGGCAACAAGAAAAGCTTCTATAGGTATGTCAGTTATAAAAGGAAGACTTCCTCTCTGGAAGGAAATGGGAGACATGGTTACCTGAGATATGGAGAAGGCTGACGTACTCAGTGTCTTTTTTGCCTCACTCTTCACTGGCAAGTGCTATAGTCACACTGCACAAGTTGCAGAAGGCGAAGGCCAGTACTGGAACAATGAAAAACCACCCACTGTAGGAGAAAATAAGGTTCATGACCATCTAAGGAACCTGAAAGTGCAAAAGGCTGTGGAACCTGATGAGAGGCATCTGTGGGTCCTGAGGGAACTGGCGGATTAAGTTGCTAAGCCACTATCCATCATATCTCAGAAGTCATGGCAGCTCAGTGAAGTTCCTGCTGACTGGAAAAGGGGAAACATAACATCCATTTTTCAAAAGGGAAAAAAGGAAGATCTGGGAACAACAGACTAGTCAGTCTCAGCTCTATGCCTAGCAAGATCATGGAGCAGATCCTCCTGGAAACTATGCTAAGGCACATGAAGAATAAGGAGGTGATTGGTGGCAGCCAACATGGCTTCACTAAGGGCAAATAGTACCTCAAAATTTTGTGGCCTTCTTGGATGGAGTTACAGCATTGGTGGATAAGGGAAGAGTAGCTGATGTAATCTACCTGGACTTGTGCAAAGCATTTGACACTGTTCTGCATGACATCCTTGTCTCTAAATTGGAGAGACATGGATTTGACAGATGGACCAGTCAGGGGATAAGGAAACGGCTGGATGGTTAAAGAGTTGCAGTCAAATGTGCAATGTCCAAGTGAAGAACACTGATGAATGGTGTTCATCAGGAGTTGGCATTCAGACTGGAGCTGTTGATTAAGTGGATCCAGAAGGACCCTGACTGGGTTGAGAGGTGCATCCATATGAATCTCATGAAGTTCAACAAGGCCAAGTGCAATGTCCTGCAGCTGGGTCAAGGCAATCCCAAGCACAAATAGCACAAATGCCGGCTGGGTCGAGAATGGATTGAGATCAACGCTGTGGAGGACTGGGGGATGTTTGTTGATGAGAAGCTCAACATGACTTTGCAATGTCGTTTGCAGCCCAGAAGGCCAACTGGGCTGCATCAAAAGAAGTATGACTGCTGGTCAAGGGAAGTGATCCTCCCCATCTACTATGATCTGGTGAGACCCTACCTGGAGTACTGTGCTCAGCTCTGGAGTCCTCAGCACAAGAAGGACATGAACCTGTTGGAATGGGTTGAGAGAAGGGCCACAAAGATGATCAGAGGGCTGGAGCACCTCTTCTGTGAGGACTGAGTGAAAGAGCTGGGGTTGTTAAGCCTGGAGAAGAGAGGGCTCCAGGGAGACCTTACAACAGCATTCCACTACCTAAAGGGGGCCTCAGGAAAGCTGGAGGGGCTTTTTACAAGGGCATGTAGTAATAGGACAAGGGGTAATGGCTTTAAACTGAAAGAGGGTAGATTTAGATTAAACACTAGGAAGAAATTCATCACTATGAGGGTGATGAGGCACTGGAACAGGTTGCCCAGAAAAGGTTTGGATGCTCCATCCCTGGAAGTGTTCAACGCCAGGCTGGATGGGGATTTGAGCAACCTAGTCTAGTGGAAGGTGTCCCTGCCCATGGTGGGGAGGTGGTGATCTTTAAGGTCCCTTCCAACCCAAACTGTTCTATGATTCTATGAAAATATTCATCGTAACAGCTAGCTGGATTGTGAGACTAACATGTAAGACATCACTGTTCACTATAGCCTTTCAGTTATGACATGTACTATAATGCCTTTAGATATGCCATTCAACTTAATGCGGAGTCCCTCAACACTGGTCTCTACAGGGATTATTGAGGGTCTCAGCTGTGACTCATACATAGTAATGGCCTAAATGAACCAGAGAAACACGAGAATTTGTCTCTTGCTATTTATATGTCCAGCACCTAGCATACAGAGGCTGTGATCCTGACTGGAACTGCAACCTCTATCACAAATAATTATGATGACTGTTATAGTCTGGTCTCAAATAAATTCAGAATACCATTTGCAATGAACATTCTTGAGAATCCATGTTCACCATACAGTTAAAGTAAAAATTAGCAATTTGGATAAAAGAACCCACATTTCAGTACCAAGAGTTTGAGTGAATAAGAATAATAAAACTATTAGCTAATGTGGTCTTTAAAAGAAGTTTAAGATTGATGGCAGAGAGCATAGCTTTGGACTGGTTCTTTTCTCAGAAGAATTCACACGATTTCTGCAACAAAAGCATACTGGTTACACAAATCCTTGCTGTCTGAAACACTTTGCAGCACCTCCTCCAAGAATGCGTATAATCTACAGTCCCACTCTTCTGCCCTTAGGCTAGATCTTTCTCAAGTTTAGAACTGTCAAAATCCAGTGAAAGATGAACAGAAAACATAATCAGTGTCAACTAAGTCACAGAAAACATGCATGACAGGTTATCTTCACCAGACTGGCTGCAGACTCGCACCTTTGAAGTCAGTATTTTGGAGGTATATATCTGTCCTAGAGAAGGAGACTGCTTATCTTTGGGGGCCAAGAGAGAAGGAGGCTAAAGCAGAAATGTTCAAATCCCAGCTGAAAAGCTGGATCTGACAATTGAAACAAGTTGTTGGTTTCCAAAGACATATTTATGCATAAAGATTGGAGCTTGCACACAAAAGCAATAATAATTATACAACTGCTAAGAGAAATTTTTAAATCTTACATCGTTTGAGACACAGTTTCAGGCTACCTAAGAGAGGTGTGAATTCCTCCCAAAGCCTAAGGTTGCCTCTTCAAAGAAGAGATTAAAAAAAAAAGAATCACGTATATGCAGCCCTAATTTGTGCACTCAGTTACAGAATAGTGGGATCATTTATTGTAAGGGCATATGCAAAGAGCTTATCAGAAAAGGGCAGAAGAGCAATAATTTACAAAGGAACTCTACTCTCTTTTTTCCATCTACAGAGAGAATGTAATAGTAGCTTTACCACCTAAAATATTAAGTTACTATGTAAGGGTCTGATCTCTTCAACAACTCTTAAGATGACTGGAAGAAGAACCTTTGCAGAACAAGGATACTGGGTATTGCCAGTGCTATTTAAAACATACTGTGGGCCTTTCTACACAGCAAATTGGACCTGGTTAAACTGCAGGACAATCCTGAATCTGAGTTTCTTCCATGTATGGTGTCCTAGGAAAAAGGAATCTGAGCTTCTGGTTTCTCTTTGTCACTATTTTTGTTGGGAATAAAATTCTTCTTGGGTACAGCAAGAATTGCAGGCTTTAGGACATTCTCTCTTTTTATCTGTGTGGCTGTAATTTGGAAGAGGCTGTGTTGGATTCATGGGTTATCCCACAGCAACCTGCAGAAGGAAGCTCTTGCCTTTCCTGTACTGATGTGAAGAATTCTTCTATTGGCCCAAACAATACCTGGTGCAAGCAGGTTTATAATGGCCACTTTTAGCCAACAACTGGGTGTTTGAGCATTTCTAGAAGGTGAGCCTGTGGGTCTAAGGCTGCCCTCCAAGCTAGGCATAGTGCCAGGTTCCTTTGGGGACTAGAACTTCCCTTCATAGTCATTTTATTTTTCTCCTGTCTAAGTAGTATTTCAACACACTAGATTGTCCCAAACAAATTTTCATAAGCTCACCTGGGGCTTCTAAGGGAGAAACAAGGAAGGGATTAAGACATTCATTTAAAAATCATAATCACAGTATCATTAAGGTTGGAAAAGGACTCTAAGATCATCAAGTCCAACCATCAACACAACATGGCCACTAAACCATGTCCTGAAGTGTGACATCTACATGTCTTTCAAATACCTCGAGGGATGGTGACTCCACCATTTCCCTGGGCAGCCTGTTCCAATGGTTGACCACTCTTTCAGTAAATAGATTTTTCCTTATATCCAATCTAAACCTCCTGTGGTGCAACTTGAGGCCATTCCTCTCATCCTATCACTAGTTACTTGGGAGAAGAGACCAGCACCCACCTTACTACAACCTTCTTTCAGATATTTGTAGAGAGCTAGAAGGTCTCCCTTGAGCCTTCTTTTCTCCAGATTAAACAATCTCAGTTCCCTCAGCCACTCCTCAGAAGACTTGTTCTCTAGACCATTCATCAGCTTCATTGCCCTTCTTTTGGACACGCTCCAGCACCTCAGTGTCTTTCTTGTAGTGAGGGGCCCAAAACTGAATACAGTATTCAAGGTGCAGTCTCACCAGTGCCAAGTACAGTGGGACAATCACTTCCTTGGTCCTGCTGGACACACTACTTGTGATACAGGTCAGGATGCTGCTGGCCTTCTTGGCTACCTGGGCACACTGATGGCTCATATTAATCTGGCTGTCCACCAATACCCCTAGGTACTTTCCATCAGGCATCTTTGCAGTCACTCTTCCCCAAGCCTGTAGCATTGCAGGGGGTTGTTGTGACCCAAGTGCAGGACCCAGCACTTTGTCTTGTTGAACCTCACGCAATTGGCCTTGGCCCTGTCCAGATCCCTCTGTAGAGCCTTCCTATCCCCAAGCATATCAACACTCCTGCCCCACTTGGTGTTATCTTCAAACTTACCGACAATCCCCTCGTCCAGATTATTGACAAAGAGATTGAACAGAACAGGCCCCCATACTAAGCCCTGGGGAAGGCCGCTTGTGACCAGCCATCAACTGGATTTAACTCCATTCACCACCACTTTTGGGGGTAAGCCTTCCAGTCAGTTTTTTCACCCAGCGAAGAGTACATTCATCCAAGCCATGAGCAGCCAGTTTCACATGGAGAAAGCTGTAGGAGATGGTGTCAAGGGCTTTGCTAAAGTCTAGGTAGACAACATCTACAGCCTTCCCCTCACTGACAAAGCAGATTGCCTTGTCACAAAAGGAGATCAGGTAAATCAAGTAGGACCTGCCTTTCATAAATCCATGCTGACTGAGCCTGATCACCTGGTTGTCCTGTACATGCTACATGATGACATTCAAGAGGAACTGCTCCACAACCTTCCCTGGCATTGAAGTTGGACTGACAGGCTTGTAGTTCCCTAGATCCTCCTTCTGGCCCTTCTTGTAGATAGGTGTCACATCTGGTAATCTCCAGTTCACTAGGACCTTGCCAGTTAGATAGGACTACTGATAAATGATTGAAAATGGTTTTGTGAGTGCTTTTCTCAAGTACCCTTGGGTGGATCCCATCCAGCCCCATAGACTTGTGTGTATCAAAGTGGTGCAGCAGCTCACTAACCATTTCTCCTTGGGTTACGGGTCTTCATTCTGCTCCCTGTCCCTGTCATCCAGCTCAGGGGGCTGGGTACCTGGAGGACACCTGGTTTTACTCTTAAAGGCTGAGGCCAAGAAGGCATTCAGTACCTCAGCCTTTTCCTCATCCTTGGCCAGCATGTTTCCCCTCATGTCCAACAAAGGATAGAGATTCTCCATAGACTTCCTTTTGTTGCTAATATATTTATAAGAATATTTTTATTGCCTTTTATGGCAGTATCCGGATTAATTTCTAGTTGTGCTTTGGCCCTTTTAGTTTTCTCCCTGCACAGCCTCTCAATACCTTCATGGTCCTCCTGAGTTGCCTGCCCCTTCTTCCAAAGGTCCTAAACTCTCATTTTTTCTGGAATTCCAGCCAAAGCTTTCTGTTCAGCTAGGCTGGTCTTCTTCCCTGACAGCTCATCTTTTGGCATGTGGGGATGATCTTCTGCGCCTTTAAGATTTCCTTCTGGAACAATGTCCAGCCTTCTTGGACTCCTTTGCCCTTCAGGACTGCCTCCCAAGAGACTCTCTCAACCAGGCTGCTAAACAGGCCAAAGTCTGACCTCTGAAAGTCCAAGGTAGCAGTTCTCTAACCCCTCTCCCTGTTTCTCTTGAGAATTGAAAACTCTACCATGTTGTGATTGCTATGCCTAAGACGGCCTCCAACCATCACAGCACCCACAAGTCCTTCACTGTTTACAAACAACAGGTCTAGCAGGGCTTCCCTAGTTGACTCCATTACCAGCTGTGTCAGGAAGTTATGTTTCACACACTCCAGTAACCTCATTGACTGTTTCCTCTCTACTGTATTGTATTTCCAGCAGACATCCAGTAAGTTCAAGTCCCCCATGAGAACAAGTGGTAGTGATTGTGAGACTTCTCCCAGCTGCTTACAGAATATTTGGTCTGCCTCTTCATCCTGGTTGGGTGGCTTATACCAGACGCCCACATGATATCTGCCTTGTTGTCCTTACCCCTGATTCTTACCCATAAACACTCAATCCTATTGTCACAATCATCAAGCTTATCTTTGCCTAATGGGACTGCACCTTATGAGACAGGCTGGAAAAAAAGCTTGTGCTTGGACACTTTAATTTATCTCTCCTCCCCAACATTGAGAGCCACTATTTTGGACGTACGTGCCTTCCAAAGTCCTCTCCCACCCTGATCAACTCCTGGGGCTATGGGATTGGCCCATTCATTCTTTCTTTGTGTATGGCTGTCTGGGAGATGAGCAGATGTAGACACTGACCCATTTATTGCCAGGATTAAAAAATTGTGGAAAAGCAGGTGGTCAGCTAGAATTACAAAGACAGACAAGACAACTTACAGAATCATACATTTGGGAGTTGTGATACGAATATTGTGAGGGCTGGCAGTAGCGTAGGAATTCTGTCTCCATGTGTAAGTTAAAGCTTTTCACAGCCCTAATCAGCTGAACAACCTTGCCCAGCTCTATGGAGATGGACTTACACTCACTTTTTTATTTCCCGGAACTATCCTTCTCCATGTTCCCATATTTTCTGTCTGTATTTTTTTCAACCTTAGGCCTGCCTCTGCTCCATATTCCTTTCTTTACAAGCAGTCTTTATGCTTGGTTTCTTTCCCCAGTAAAAAGCAAGGGACTTGCTTAAAAATACAAGCAAGGAGATGATCCTCCCTCATTATTTCAATTCAGACTTTGCTATCTTTGCCCATGCAGTGCTTTATGCCCAAGTTCAGTTTGTATGCATTTCTTTACCTGCTACATCATGCTAATGCACCATATTCAGTAAAATATTACTATTAATAGGGCAGCAGCACATAGTGAGACAGCACAATAACACAGCATTATTCACTATGCATACATTCATCTAAATCACAGTTGTAAAGGTTTATGTTTATATGAAACTCAAGGTTTAGTGTAGGGAAAGGCTTGGTGAAGAGGTTTGAACAATATCTGAAGAAGAGGAAAAACATTATGTTCCTTAATGAAGTAAGTTTGTGAATAGTTCAGTTAGTTAAGTAAGAAGGTGATTGCTTCCAGCCTGCTGAAGGGACATCAGTGTATCCAGAGAAGGGAAAGGAAACCAATGCACAAAGCAAGCACTAGAACCCATTCCTTTACTACAGGCTTGCAGATAATAGGTCCTGCCCATTAGCTGGGTACTGGGAAAGGCTTACTCAGCATGGTCTAAATACAGTAAATGTGCTGTCTTTTCTGGGACCTTTCTAAGGGACTGGTCTATTTTGGCTTTTGGAAATAAATACTACCATTTGCTTAGGCTGACTTTGCCTGTGATGACTGTAAGAGGGCTGATGATATGCCTCAAGGTTACACTTTTAAGGGGCTGTAAACCTTCAAACGAGGATACTGGAATGGCTCTGCACTTAACAGAATTGCAACATATATTCTGAGGGCAAGAGGAGAACCATAGCGCACATCTCTGACTCTGAAAAGCTGGCAACACTGGAGCCTGGGTGAATTAAATGGTTTTAGCCGTGTGTTAGCCAGAAAGGTGCTATGGTTTGTGAAAGGATAGTGGGAATTTTTTTTATTATCATCTCCTTACACAGTTACTCAAAAAGTCTCGATTATTGGTCAAACTATCAAGGAAATTTTCAAGGAGCTGTGGGAAATGGGTGTAGGTAGAGAAAACTACTTTAGGTGAATACTTCAAATCCAGAACTCTTTATCAACTCACTAAGAGAAGTGAGCAGTAACTCATTTCTATTCACATGTATAACTCTGACCCCTTCATCCTCCTGCCTGGTCCATGTATGATCCTAACTTCATTCATTGTCAGTGGTAACATGGAGAACTTACATTGAAAGTAATAATTAAGTTTTATTAATAAAAAGTAATATAAAACAAGTTCTGAGTATTCAATACCAACAGGTACTTGAATGGTATATCACTACAGCATCCTCATAATTCTTTATCATTTACTGTATTGTAAAGCTCTCACCTGTCCCAGATAATCAGACCAATAAAACAAACTATAATCAGTGTCGTCAATCATTCTATATGGAACATTGTTGAGGAAACCGCTCACAAATAGAACAATTATATTTAAACACCAAAAACTAAAAGAGTGAAAACATTTAATAAATCTCAGATAGCCCTTTTACCCGCACTGTACAGCTTGCTTTACCGTTCTCCCTCCCCCTCAAATAAAGACAGTAAAAAAATCATTAGAATACCTTTGAACTTGTGAAAGACGGCCCACAGCTCAGCAATGTCAGTGGCAAATGTTATGTCTGTGTCGAGGACAATGACTCGCTCAAGATTGGAAGGTAGAGTCTTAGTCAGAACCAACTTCATCAGCCCATAAATCCCAGAGTAGTGTTTGTTGGGGATCCAAGACACTTCCGACTGACAGAAAATGGGAAGTGGGAAAGAGGAAGAAAAAATAATCTTTATTAGAGAGAGAAACTCTTCCTGACACTAGCGTCTTGCAATAGTGGAAAATCTCTGAGGTAGAAACAGTCATCTAAAATCTTGCTTTTAAATTAACTTTAGAAGGTCTGAAATATGACAAAGTTTCTGGAAGCCTGGAAAAAAAGTTCTTTGAGGAAACTGCTTTACGCAATATAATTAACACTAGTTAAGCCTTTCCAACCTGGTACAACCCATCTTGAGACACCCTGATAAAACTGAAACATATTTTTAATCAAAAATTTCAAGTGTATTGCATATCACTTTCATTTTCAAACCAAAGAAAAATGTATGTGTTTGCCATTCCCAGAATTTCCTGACTTTGAAGTAACAAACATATTTTTTGTACCTTCTATTTCTTACAGATTTGGAGGTCAGAAGTTCAAAAGGCCAGTCATTTGGAATAATGGACCAGAAAACTGCAAAAGAATTGTTTCTTACAAACTCAAACTTTCCTTAAGCCTTACATCTTTAACTTATAACTACTGACATCACACAGACATGCTCAAAAGTGGAGAGAGCAGGAGAACAGCTCTAGCCACTTTTTTTTGTTTGTTATCTATTGAAAAGGCAAACCCAAACATTTACATTTCTTTGTAAGGGCTAAACAAAACATTTCAACAGCTTCTGAAATAAATTTGGAGATTAAACACAATATTTCACTGTACTGCTGACACTAGGATGTTCCATGAGCTACACTTAATTTTCTTTCTGTGAGACTGAAGTTCTCAATTATCAGAAGTCACTACTGAAAGTGAGATATGAAAGTTTTTGAAAAGTTCCTGTTGCCCTGTCTGAAACTCCTGTTGTTTAATGTTTTAACAGGTATGCACTAATTCCCAGATTTTACAATCAGTATTTTTTCCACTGGGGGACCTGAGTGAGACAGATTTCAGGATTTGTCCTGGTATGTTATACTTCAGAAAAAGTAGGCAGAAACTAAATGCATTCATAAAAGTGAGATTTATCCTGTTGTTTAACTGTCTCATATCTACCACTGGCTTTGTAAAGTTTATTATGCAAAGCAGCTTTTGCTCATTTCCTCCAAAATCCTTCAAGAAAATCTTCCTGTAAGAGAATGGGTTCCTAAACTTTATTTGGAAGTTGGAAGAGTGGTTGAATAAAGGCTAGTAATAGCTGCTTAGAGCACATTTCTTTTTGAATATGAAGTAACAAGGCTTCTGTTGATGCAAGCTGATGTGCTCTTTTCCCTTTAAAATGGCACACAACTTTCTTCTGTATTCTCAGGGTTCTTGTACCAGGGTAGAGCTTTTCACCACTGCTAAGTTCATTAAAAAGACTGAGGGTTGTAGAGCAAACCTTTGAGGAGAAAGATAGTATTTTAAGGGGAAAGTCAGGAAAAGCAGTTTATCTTAAAACAACCCCAAGTCTGAAGTTTTATTTGTTTTTTTTTTCTTTGAAAGGCAACTCATCTTGCCAATCCATTTGTGTGTTCCCTTGCCTGTGCAATGATTACATGTGCAATATGATTACATTCATATGTAATCACTTGCATATACAATCTGGCTAGCATTGTCACCTACACGTCTATGTATTATTTACTTGAGTCCTCTACAGGCTTTGCACTGTAGAATGACAGAAGTAACACAAGCAAGTACTACATAAACCATTATAAAAGAAATTAGAGATGAAAGTAACACACAGTGTGGATTAATTTATGGGTCTATAGAGCCATCATTCTTATTTCATTCTTCTTGCTTGCTCTCTCCGTCATTTGTACAGTGCTTAGAAGAGAAATCTAGTTTTTGTCTCCCAGATACATGCAAATATTCAGTCTCTAGTTGTATAAATGTGAACCTCGGTGCCTCCCAGAAATGTTTGCTACCTGTGTAACAGCAGTAATTTCAAACACACACCCTAAAACTCTAGCTATTTGCAGTCCTAGCTCTCCCACATGATGGCCCTAGGAATGGACCATTGTAACAAGGTATCAGCAAAGCACCTGCTTCCCCAAACTCTGCATATTGTTCTGAATCTGTCACTTGACATCCTTATGGTAGATCAGCCTTGGAGGTCAGCTCTCCAGTCATACTGACATGGTAAAAGACTTAAAGTAATTTTACAAACTTGAGCTTGCTTTTATTATTACCCACTCCTACATTACTAATTTTGGATGATATGTCCTTCATTTTATTAGTCCAAATGCAATATTGCACCAGAATAACTTCTAATATGCTTATGCAAATAAGTCTAATAAAGCAGGGGTTCTGATGTTGCATGAACAGCTTGAGACAAGCAGGGAAGGTAAAAGGTGGCTGGAAAAGTAAGTCACCTTCAAGAAGGCACTACTTTCTTTGCCCTCAGGATTCCCAGTATCTAACACCACTGCCATGTATCACCGCAGGGAGGAGATTCTTGCCTGGCAGTTCCTTCCAATCTGGCACACAGAAGCTACAAGCCTGCCACCCTGAAGCCTGATGTCTGAAAGGATTGCTTTAAAAAATGAAAGGAGCAGTCCCTCTTCCAAAACGTCCACCACAGCTGGGTAGCACGTTTGATTCGAGCATGTGTTGAAGCTTGAACTGCCAATTAGTTCAATGTATCTGAAGTTTTCTCTCCTCTGATGGGGAGTTGACTAAGACATAAACAGTGGTCCTAATTAGTCCCCAGTATAATTTCTTCACGGCTTTGCTGTTCATGAATAATGTAACTGTTCCAAACTCATGCCAAGGAAAACTCCTTATGCTACACAAGTCTCAATCTCTCTGGGTACTACATACAGCCTTACTAAAAGAAATACAAGAACACTATGGTTGAATAGGTGCTTAATCATTAAGAAGTTCCGGTTTGAGATAATTAAGGTGCCCTAAGCACAAACTTGCAGAATTCTGCAACTTCCAAGTTGTCCACTTTGATATAACTGGTAACATTTAGCCATTTTATTTATCTAAATATTGTCTAAACATTTTCTGCAAGTCCTAATACTTTTTTTAAATTTGTAAATAATTTACTTTACAAGTTAGACCAGAGTTACCTTCAGAGAATGAATATTCCTGGAAGATAGGGCAGGAGACGGAGTTAGTAAAACAGGAAAGTGTGACATACTTTGCCATTCGTATAATTCTCAGTTCAGCAGAAATAGCACACCTTGGATCTCTAACTCTTAACATCTGGATTTTTGTTGAGGAAAGTAAAGAAAAGCATTTAACTGGTGCTGACAGTGATTCTCTTAAGTAAAATAAGTGAAATATTATCTTCTCACTAACAACGTTTCATTAGAATCCTCTTTATTCTTTCTATAATTGAAGACTGAAAATACACGAAATTATCTAAATTATTCGGTGCTTCTGGTTATCAGTATAGAAATTACCATTGCTCATCAGCCAGCATGCTGTGTGCAACTGATCACCCTGGCAAATGCCAGAGAAGTGGGAGCAACAGTCTCCATGTCCAGTGACACTTTACCAGGATTGTCTTCCTCAGCTATGCTCTGACTGTCCCCGGGAAGAGTTGGCTAAAACACAGTGGCTGCTCACAGCCTAACTCAGCTTTCTCACAGTTGCTATCACTGTATAAATGTTCTCAAGAGTTAGCAGAAGTGCCATTTTTAAGGTGAAAAGTCTAATACAGAAATACAGCTTAAAATCAAGCTTCCCTGTTTCTATGACAGAGAGAGAGGGGAAAACGGTGGCTCATTCTCTGTTTGTGAATGAATTGCAGAGTGACCACATTACCAAGTATTTAGGTATTTTTATTCTTAAAAACAGTTGAGTCTAGTTGCCCACACATGGAGATCAAAGAGCATGACTCTTCTACCAAGTCATCACAAATGCATTCAGACAGACTAATTCTTTTACTGTTCTTCTTTAGGGAACTGTAGTGATTTAATTTTCCCTAAGTATGCTATTTTTTTTCCCCGCAAACAGGTGATGGGGAAATTTGCCCAGGCTTTCCAGGTGAATACTGATTGCTTGGTAGCTGTAAGTGAAATCTGTACATAGGCAGGTGTCTTGAGCCTCTCTGAAAGGGATGGAGACATGGTCTTGTAGACTTAGCAGAGAGAAAATTTGGAAAACACTGCCAACATGAGCAGAGACCAACAGGAAAGGACAAACAACTTACAGGTGACTGTATCGTGTCAGAGCAAAAGTCCCCTGAGCTCAGTAGCCAGCATGTGATTGATAGTGGATGGTGGCAGATGCCTACTAAACAACATAAATCCTACAGTGATTGCCCCTATATATATTCCCACTCTCTGGCAATTTGCACCAAATTTTGGAGCTAAAGTGGAATTTTTTTTCATTAACAGCTTCTGATAAGTTTTTAATCTGAAATTTGGTTGATTTTTTAAGTCCTGTAAGGTTTAGCATCCTGCAGCAGAGTGCCACCCCTTATTTACAACTCCTGTTTGTCCGGACCCAGCTATCTACCAATTTAATTTGGGTCAAATTTATTTTCACAGAACTACCAGAAGAGCAAAGCTGTTTCCCTGAGTAGTCATGGCTAATCACAAGCCATCACTGTACATATAAAGTTAGGATTCTTTTTCCTCATGTGTCTTACTCCATATTCTGCTATCTGATCCTCACTGGGATAAAGACAAAGAAAACAGCTCTTAGAAAAACAAATATGGGAAGTAGGGTTCAGGGATGGGTGCCAGTCATGAATGCAAGGGTGGAAAAGAACTGGGCAAATGTTTTGGTTGAGTGAGGAGAAAAATGCACTTTGAAGTTATGTGCCAGGATGAGATACGGATATGTATTTGCTAAAAGTCCAATTAATTAAATTCAATTATTATTACATATCTATTTAAACCTTGTGCTCTTAAAGGTTATCAGTCTTACAGGCTAAGATCCTTTGTTTGCAAGTGTGCACTTACCATTCACTTTGTTACGTTACTAAAATGATGATAAACAGAGCAGTAAGGTGAAGCACAAGAAAAGAGAGAATGTATTTGCTGTCTTACCTTAGTGCTAGTTTATCAATACACAGACTGGAGCATAAAACCAGTAGCAAGCATAGAAGTAGGGGAAAGTCAAACTAAGATTCTGTAGGACTGTACGTGTTTCTGTCATTACTTACCATCTTCCCTGAAGTACTGGAGGTTGACAGAAAACCTGACAACCTGGCTTGCTATGTGCTTCTTGGATTGGAAGGGGGTATATAATAATACAATTCAACAAAGCACTCAAGAGTTTTACCTAGACAACTACATAAGCCTGAGACTGCATTTCCCTTCTAAATGCAGCCTTTCCCCAGTTAACCAGATCACATTACCACCCTATGAGAAGAAAATCTATCCTGACCTTTCCTGATTAATAGGTTGCAGACTGTACAGTATCATGGAATCATGGAATGAATGAGGTTGGAAGGGGCCTCTGGAGTTCATCTGGTCCAACCTGGCCCAGGGCCATGTCCAGATGACTTCTGGATAGTCCAACAACGGAGATTCCAAAATCTCCCTGGGCAACCTGTGCCAGTGCTCAGTCATCCTCCCAGTAAAAAAGTGTTTCCTAATGTTCAGAGGGAACCTCCTGCATTTCAGTTAGTGCCCATTGCCCCTTGTCCTGTCACTGGGCGCCACTGAAAAAAGCATGCCTCTGTCTTCTCTGCACCCTCCCATCAGGCTAAACAGTCCCAGCACGCTCAGCCTTTCCTCATATGTGAGATGGTCCAGTCCCTTCATCATCTTTGTGGTCCTTGGCTGGACTCTTTCCAGTGCGTCCATGTCTCTCCTGTACTGAAGAGCCCAGAACCGGACCCAGTACTCCAGGTGTGGCCTCATCAACACTGACTGGAGTGGAAGGATCACCTCCCTCAACCTGCTGGCAATACTGAATGCAGACAAGGATTCCATTAGCCTTTGTTGTGAGGTCATATTGCTGGCTCATGTTCAAACTGGTGTCCACCACGATTCCTGGGTCCTTTTCTGCCAAGCTGCTTCCAGCTGGGTGGCCCTCAACATGTGCTGGTGCATGATGTAGTTCCCCTGTGCAAGACTTCGCACTTCGTGTTGAACTTCATTAGGTTTCTGTCAGACCCTCTTGTCCATTTAATAATACTTTTTTCTATTTTCTTAATAGAATTCTTCACTGGTCCACAGAATATATAGTACCATAGCACCCCCTGAGCTTCCTGTTCAGTGTGGTACAATGAGGGAAGTTTGGCTGATGAAGTGTTTTCCCTGGCAGCACATCCTTAAACACTTTACACTGGAAAAATGCAACCTTCAATACTGTATTGATTTTCTCACTACATTCACTGCATCTTCCTAGATGTGCTTGGAAATACAATCAATCAAAATAATCCTCAGCTATGACATTATATCCCCATCCCTGCTCCAAAGAAAATACACCTTTTCTACTCATCTGAGTTCACAAAAGCACAGGTAAGGCCAGTACCTTGAAAGAGTCTGAAAGTCAGAATGGTTGGGTTGATGAACCAGGCTGAGAAGCAGCATGCCTGGAGGCAGAAGGTGCCACCTGCATGCACTTCTCTCAGAGGTGGGCTAACAAATGGGATCAAACAGAACCAAATCCCACCAACACCCAGATTCAATGGCTGCAGATTCACTGTCGTGGGGAAACAGCCAGCAGCAAATAGGAGGAGTCAGAAGAGGGAAAACACTGGGGAAAGTTCAAAAGGCAGTCTGTAGGTAATCCTGCTTCCCTAGAGTTTTCATGCCAAAACTTGGCATGAAAATATCTGGCACCTAGAATATACTGACTGAAATAAGAAGAAATGTGAGTTAGGCTTTGTAATGAATGACTTGATGGAAACCTGGATTTCCAAAAGTATTCAGTATCTACTTGCTCTCACCAACTTCAGTATAGGCACCAGATTCCTAAAGATTGTATCAGTCAGGTGAAAAACTAACTTCAGGATCTTAAAAAACAAAGCAAAGCAAAACAAAACTTGCAGACCACAGCACATTCATAAAGAGTGTTGTAAAATTGCACAAATTATAGCTTAATTGTCTGGATTGTCTGGACACTGATCTGAAAACCGGTGCAGTCTACATAGTGCAAGAACTTACAGCTAGAGGCATCTCTGCGAAGGAAGACCAGCCAAATACTTTGGTAGCTGCTGGCTTCAAGCAGCCCTTACAAATGGCCCAGGCATGGGAAACAGCCACAAAATTCTGATGTGTGGATCAGATAACAATAAAAATTGTTGTTTCCTCAGACTGGATAAATAACTTCCTAGACACAGTTGATAACTTGTTTTCACAGCTTTTTAATCACTTGTTTAGTGCTTTGCTGCTTCTATGAACACTAGAAGTGGCAAGATAATTTTTTTTTAAATCATGTGACCTTTATTTAAGACAAAGCTAATAGAACTGGGGCTATCATATTGTTCCTAAAAAAACACTGCCACCATTTTAACCATGATCATATCAGAAAGATTTTTTGCAACACGAATCTTAAAAAGAGCAGAAAAACAAATAGTATTGTATTGCCGGCACAGGACAGGAACTTTTCTTGATGCACAGTCTTTCTCATCACTGTTTTTCAATTTCACATGAGGAACTTCACCTTGCTGTGAATTTTTGCCATGCCTGTTCTCACGCTGATGAAAAGTGAGTCACAATTCCAGCAGCACTAGCACAGATCAGGGTTGTTTCAGGATAATCCTTCACATTGACTATACCTCACAACAGCTAAATTCCTTACATGGGCATCTGGTTGATCTCCTTTCTCACTCTTTTGCTTCCAGGAGATGTGATTGGGTTAACTGAATCATTGAGAAAGGAGGGGAATAACAGGCTAATGTTTAAACACAGGTAACATTCATGCCTCTGTTTAGCACACTGCATTTCTCTTTTACAGATAGTAATAAAAAAAGAAATCAATTCTATGTGACCAAAGAGCACAGGAGGAAGAAGGTGACTGTCATCTGTAATAGTTTCCTCAGGAGGGATGCCAAAATGAATCTCCTTGCATCTCACCTTCAGAAATTGCTGCCTTTGCTCCTTCCTTGTCAGGTATCCTGCAAACATTAACATAAGAGTCTTATTTAAATGAAAACAGACTCTTATTTTAATGTTTGCTGCATAACTTGTAACTTCGACCTTGAATTTGATTTTTTTCTTGGGTGATTCACAGGTTTCTATTATACTGATATCCCCCAAATCACGTCTACCAACGGGTCCTTACTATTTATACGAATGATTGTCAAGGAAACCAGGAATCCAGCAAAGCTGGGTAACTTTTCTAGATTCAGAACTTCTGGTGCCTGAGTATTTAAAGAAATAATAATAATTCACACTGAGAAACAACTGTAAGGAGACGGGAATTTATATGGTTTTGCTAATTTTTTTTTCCTATTTCTGTTGGCTTTTGCTGCTGTTGTTCTTACTCATCACAGAAACACTGGTGACTTTAATAGAATTCAGCCTCATCTTGCTTTATAAACAGATGATATCTTCCACACATACATGCAACAAGTCTGGATACAAATAGCGGTGAACTAAAAGGTTGAGATAGATAGAAATGCGTGATTATCTGAACCTCTGGGTCCTGGATAATGTAGACCAAATCAGGAAACCATGGAGCAAGCCACAACTGGAAAGGAAGATTAGATATTAAAAAGGCAGAACAAACAAAACCTCCCAAATCAGCATCAGCATACAGCAAAGGAGAATAACTGAAAATTAACTCTCATCTCTGTGGCAAAGTCTGTAACATAGTCTGACTGATACTGATGCTTGTTTTTCTCCTTTTTTTTCTTTTTTCTTTCCCAATCTCTCACCAATACACAAAGGCCAGACAAGTGGGAAAAACCTGATTTAAGAATGCTTCTTCAAAACAACTTTGTTAATAACAAAATTAACGGAAGGTGCCAAGAATTAAACCATGCTCTGCGTTTGGAATCAACATGTTTTACACAGACGAAACCGCAGACTCTTATATAAGCAAAATGGATGCTTTTTTGTATCTGACATTTAGGTTAACAAGACATTCAGCCATATAGCTTCTTCAGAAAGGAAATGACAAAAGGTAGTTCACCTCCTGGGATCTTTGAGGATTATCTCCCTCCCCTTAGGTCTTTGGCTGGCTTTCCTCCATGAGGTTTCCATTCCTCCCTCCTTGCTTAGCCCCACCAAACTCAAATGGCCAGTTGCCATTTGACTCTGCGTCCTTTTCTTTACTCTCATTTGAGATATTCTTAATTTTCTTCACTGCTTCTTGCTATCTCCAAAATGCTGAATATCCTCTTTGTTTTTCTCTATTCATTTGTGCAAGATGAGACAGTGGAACAGAAAAGGAGAGATTGACCAATCTCAGTTAGTGCTGTTTCTTGTTCCTTTGGGGGTCTCTGGCCTCAACTCCAGCTGTTTTCAGAGCAGCAGTTGAGGGTGGAAGACCTGTAAGAGTCAGCATCCCTAAAGAGGTCAGTGAGAATAAACCAAACACCAGCCTCCCAGTCTTACAGTCTTAACCTCTCCAGCCGAGGCAAAAGTCTAAGTATTCACTAGATGATAAGGTAAAGCCTTTGGGGGGGGGGGGGGGGGGGGGGGGGGGGGGGGGGGGGGGGGGGGGGGGGGGGGGGGGGGGGGGGGGGGGG
>JAVSBS010010619.1:0-78505 GCA_033124195.1 Coracias cyanogaster
CAGAACCTGGTGTAACCAACTGACAATCCAGTCAGTTCTCCAACCAGCTGCTAGAACTTGCCTCTGCAAAGCTCCGGGCCCTTACAAAGCTCCTGCACTTACTGTGGAAACTGCAGCGTCTGTGTAGAAGCCAAGCTCCTGCCCCTGAAACCGCTGAAGGTGGAGCTCTTCTCTTCTTCCCTCCTAGAAATGCAGTAACCAATTTTAGCCCGTTTCAGAACAAAGCAACAAGTGATACAAGTGCTGAGAGAGCTCCACCTTTGTGTATTTAAAGTTTTAGCGTTAGGCACTTCAGCCATTATGTGCACAAATAGAGAAATCAACCTCCTTTAAGTGCCAAGAATCTCATTATTAACAGATAAAAGGAAACATTATAAAGTGGCTGAGGTGGTTTTAAAGATCAGGGAATCATACAGATGAAGACTGAAAGGGATTTCTTGTGGCATGAAACAAGCCACTTGAAACAGGCACATTCCAATCACACCATGTCCTGAAAACATCAAATTGAACGCGAGTGCGGAGTGAGAAAATGACAGGAGTGTTTTCAGAAGTTAAATCCAATTTTTCCACATGAAGTGAAACTAAACTAGGAACAAAATGAAGTCATGGTTGAAGGTCATTTGTCAAGCAAAATTACATTTAGATTTTTTTTAGTAAAAAACCTAAATTATGCAAAATTGTGAAGGAACAAGTTGAGCATCTGAATACACCTGAAGTAATCTTTTTATTAACATCTCAACAACAGATGTTACAGCATCAAATAATTATGACAGATCCAAGTACTTTAAGTCTCCAAGCATTTGCTATTAAGATTTGCAACACTACTTTCACAGTGCTGAAACTGTAAGGTTTAAATTGCTGAAAAGATAGTGGTTCTAGAGTAAGAGTTCAACCAGAATGAGAATGACAGCTTCATCTGAAAAAAAACTTGCCTGTGTAATGGAAACGAGTCCAGTATGATGACTGAGTTACATGCAGACTATGTGCATATATATATAAAATATATATATATATATACACACACACATATAAAAGCATTACTATTACCTCAGTCAGTTTTTCCCCTGAGCTGTTTAGGTCAATTTGAGAGTTGCTATACCAGAAATGAGGTACAGAACAGCTGCAGGGGAGTTGTTTCATGAAAATAACTGGAAAAATGTTAGGTAACATTAACAAAAAGGTCAATAAACTGCTTCTCAGTGCAGTGGTTTAATTAATTAGCAACCCAGTTAGATAAGTATCAGCACTCAACCTCGCTATCCTACAAAAAATAATTACTCACGTGAACTTTTCAGTAACATTGTAAGGTGCTTTGAAGCCATGCTGATGTACTTTATTCTACAAAAAGTTCCTTAATCCATTACTCAGTTTAACATTAACAGAATGCTTTATTGAAGGTAGCAAGCAGAAATTTAAAGTTACCCAGAACACTGTCCTAATGCTATAGGAGAAATAAATATGATGTAGGAGGGCTCTTTTGTCCATTACTTAAGAAAAAACCCCAGACTTTTCTCATCCTATTTGTGCATTTGAAGAAAACATCAGCTGGAGCTTACCAGTTACTCAGCTTTTCCATGCCAAAAAAAAAAAAATCAGATTCACTTCATATTCTTGACACCTCTGTATTTTTAGAGTGGGTAGTGAATTACTTAAATTGTTAAAGCTCATGGAATAATCAATATTAGAGTGATAAAGCAGCAGAGCACATAAACCAACCAAATTATTCTGTGGCTTTAGAAATGATTTGATAATGCAAGTGAAACCTATCAAATATAAATTGTCCTCTGGAGCTGAACAGGACGTTATATGATAGAACCTCAAAAGATCAAAGGAACACATTTTTACTATATTACACATACTATCCAAATCTGTTAAGTTTGACAGTTGTTACAGAAAATAAAAGTACCTAGGAAGTGGCCTGGGATCTGAGGAGAAGGAACAAAATTAGGACAGGAAAGGGAAAAAAATGTACATGAAATGTCTTTCACTCAAAATTTAAAGTACTTCCTCCCTTACACTATTTTTGGAAGGGGCAACGATTAGAAGATTAACATCACATCAAAGTGAGTAATTATGTCTTCTACATCTAGACAAAGTGCCTGATCTTAACAGCACTTCTGCTGATTAACTTGTATGTATAATTGAAACTGAATGTCAGTATTCTTAGGCAGTGGTAAAAAATAGGTAAGGGAAAACTGCAGGCAATTGAGATAATTAATCCTAGAATCAAATCTGATCATAGGCAATCCAAACTGAATAACTTCTCTGTTTTATTTCATGCTCGTTCTTATGAAAGTAAATGGAAAAGTAATAGACAGGAATTAAACATTTTCATCTCGCAGTACTAAGCGCTCACCCATCACCCATGAAGCTCATTCCTCATCCCAGGGGCTTGAACTGCAGCAGTGCCTGCTTAATAAATGAGTGCTAATTATTCAAAATTATGAAAGATCTGTAGTACTCTGCATGTGCTCCCCTCTTCCACAGATATTCAGACTGTGTAACAACAGTCTGCCGTGCAGAGTACAAGAGAGCAATTAGAACACAAACGTAAACTTGACACAGAAAAACAACAGCACCAGTAGCTGTATCTGTAGGACTCACTACATGGATTTTTCTCTATGAAATAGTCTGCGAGCTGGAAAAATAGCCTTAGAGGCTGTGTTTTACAAAAATCAAGAAAATAATTGCTGTTCCTCCAAGTAAAACATCTTTAACTTCTCAATGAAAGATGAAAAATATAAATATGTCCTTCTCTGAATTTTCATAGGGAACTACAGTCTGAACACTTGGAATCATCAATTGCTATAGTCTTAAACTATTTCTGAGCATTACTTAAAAACAATAGTTTCATTAGGATCTAACTAATAAGACAGCTACAGTCTGCACCATCTGATAAGTGTCACAATATCCTCACTGCCATCAAATCCCCGCTCTGAACAAAATGCTTCCACTACTTTTAACATGTACTGTGTTAAAGTAATTAACATCTCACAGCCAATTAAAAGAAATTCATAGCAGCAAAACAAAACCCCGGAACTTTGCGAAGGGCTCCAAATGACTTTGTGTTTGAAACCATTTCAGTATCACCAATTCTGTAAGCTCTTTTCTGTCTTGCCCTTCATGACATATATTTCTGTCACCACTCTAGTAAAGGAACTGTGCACGATACACATTTTGGGAAAAGTCTTAGGTTTTCAGGTTTTTTTACTTGGAGGAAAGTTGTGCAAGTTAAACTTTCTGCAAGATGGAATTGCAGAATTATCACAGAAGGTACGCAGGCTTTGGTCTGCACATATTCTGTACGTCACATGGAGGAAACAACTTGTTTTAATGCAGTCCCTCACAAAGATCAGTGGGGGAGAGATGAAACCACCCCAACCCACATTAGCCTGCAGGTGCAGTAAAGCTGTCATACAGAGGAAAAAAGTGTCAGGTCACTGTAGCATTGAGATGAACAGCGAGCACAAACTCTGGCCAGCCTCACCACACCGATCCATCTCCTTTTTCCTGCAGCCCTTTTCTATGCCTTGAACTTGCCTTTCACCACAGCTGATGAATCAAAACCATTCCTCTGTCTGCACTGGAGTCATTTTGTTGACATCAGCCACTCTGCCAGTCCTCCTAGGATAGCACTGTCATTAATTCCACTCTAATTGCACCTTTTAAATTAAAAATACTGCAATATTACGTGGGTACATTTTGCTATAGTTGCAAAACACTGCAGTTCATGATTTATAGGCATATTTGAAATGAAACGCCTCAGAAAAGCTTTAGAAAACATTCAATTATTATTCATATTACAGTAGCCCAGGTTGGATCATGGGTTTTGCAAACCAAGGGTTCTGTAAGTAGAAAAACCCCACGTGTTTATATCCTGACAGTATTTGGAGACAGCAGAGGGTAGAAGGATGGGGGAAAAAATAATGATAAAAAAGGTAATTGCTAAAGGCAGAACAAAAGTCAGGGCATTAAAACTGGTTTGAGGACTCAGTGAAATCTGAAGTACGGCATTTCCTGCCCCAGATGAAACTATGTCAAAGCAGTTGGTCACCAGAAAGGTCTCTAACATCCATATTACATACAAAATAAGTCAGAAAATGCATATTAACTAGCTATGAAATGGAATTCATAGAGGATTTTCAGATCCACTAGTAGTGTGTGATAATTGGAAATTAATCTTAACATTATCTGTCAGTGTGTTACCAATCAGTTGCTAAGAACCAACATATGATAATGAAGGAGTAGAGAAGAAAACACTAAATGTAAGCCAGTGACTTCTTTAAGAGCATGAAAACTAAACCCCAGTGGTGATTAACTAAATGAAAAAGAAATCATATTAGTTGTTATAAAATCTAACCATAATTCTGAGGGAAGTCTCCTGCTCCCCCAGTTCCAGGCAGGTGAGCTCAAGTACCTTAGAATATTCCTGCCAATTAAAATAATTCTTAAACTACTTCTCTAGAGTAGGGAGGATTTTGGTGGTCTATTGGCTGATACTGATTCAAAATAAAAGGACATTTCCATATTTTCTGTTAAACAAAAGTGTGCTGACTTTCTCATAATAATCCAAATTTGTGTACCCATAACTGTTGATTCAGAAAAGCTTGTTAATTAAGAAAACTCAGATTCTACTAGTTTAGCAGTGTTCAGGCTTCCTCTGTATTGTTTTATTTCTGGGTAATTTCCCACAGTTCACTTTTAACATTCTTATTTTAAATACTCATTTGCTGATGCCTAACCTGCACCCAGAGTGAATAACAGAAAAGTGAATTTTTCAAATGGTCTGTTTTCAATTAAATCAAATCAGACATCATATGTCATAGCAGTGAATGCAGAACATATTTTAATCTAGTAAGCTATTACTCTTTCCTGTAAGGAATAGTTTTGTTTCAAAGAAGTTTTGAAGTAGTAGTATTGGGGACAAAAAAAAGGAATTGAAATCATTTCTCCCGTGTTTCTCTCCAAGAGGGTTATCTTCTGCAGATGGAAAGCTGAGTTCACACACGTGCTTGTGGACTAAGCCTCCACTAGGCAGGAACTGATCTCACAAAACCCATCTGAACCAATTTACAGTCATTTACAAACTCAGATTCCAGAGCAGCTTGTTCTTATTCCCTTGTAAAGCAGTGACTACCTAGCAAGTGGGAAGCTCCTAAACTGTAAATCTCTGGAATCTCCCGGTGTTGCCTCTGGGTGGAGTGGAAATGACTGTATGCTTGACTCATTCTGCCTCTTCTCAAACTTCTGCTGTTGGCACCTGTCGGACTGGGTATTGGCCAAAACTGATCCAGTATGACCTTGGTCATTATTTTACTTCATTTTCAAAGTTCCACATATGACTAGAGTTCTGGAAGACAATTTCATTTCTAGAAATAGTTTGACTGAAAGGTTTTACTTTCTTTGCCTTTTTCTGCTTATATTATCTATTCATACATAAACACACCTATAAATGAAGACCAAAACTTGCCAAAGGTTCATTAAAAACACTACCGCTGTTGAAATTTTATCTGATTTTCCTCTGAAGAAAACCTGACCTCCCCACTAACCAAGAAATACTGGCACAATTTCACAACGCTCTCCACTTCACTTGAAGTGTTTTGTCTCCAGCGTTTCTTCGATCACAGTGAACTTCTACCATTTTTATTCAGGTCATCAGTTCGAATCATTCTATCCTTCTTGAATCCCTTCACCTTTTCTCGCTTTTCTCATTTCCTTTTGTTTTCCAGCTGTGCCCACTCCTAACAAACATTTGCAAATCCACTTTTCCTGAGCCCATCTCCACAACACAGCTGGGTATTTAAATCACAATAGCCCTTACCTGAAAAAACCCCCACCAATTGCTGTCTGATTTTAGCCATCCTCAGAAGCACTATAGTCACGCAGCAGTAAATTCTAACTCTAAATGTAACCATACATCTTCATTTTCCCATTTCTTACAGTGCTACATAGCAGGGTTGGACTACATGACCTTTAAAGGTCCCTTCCAACCCAAACTGTTCTGAGATCCCCTGAATGCCATTGCACCTTAGAGTCTCCCCGCACTATCACGCAAGTTAGACTGCTTGAACCAGATCAATAGCACATAGGACTAAGGTGACACTCAAGCCTTTTGCACTTTTCTCCTCAAGTGCCAGGGATCAGGTTTGCTTTAAAGTCTATAAACTGCACGGCTTCACCTTATTATACGCAGTCAAGTCCATCTCTTATGCAAGGAGCTAACAAGAGGGTGCCATATCAGAGAGGTTCTTGAGCTCTCAACCATACCAGTTCCTCCAAGAACAGCGCAGTTACACTGCTACCAATGCTTAAAGGGCTTTGTTCAGAATTTATTAGACCATGACTATACATGCTAAATTAGCATTATGAATTAGTGTTAAGAAACTTGTCATGTATTGGGAGAAAGAACAAAGAGAAGCACTTTGTTTATTTTATTTCTGGGCACTGTTTGCCTGCTTGAGAAGAAAAAAAGTCTATGCAAAATAATTCAGATGAGACTGATATTTTGTAAGGTAATAAACACGTCCTAGCTTTTCTGCCAGAGATCTTAGAAGTGGATCAAAAAGAAGAGTTAAACCTGTCTGAAAGACACAAGTCTAAAGCAAACTCACAAAAGGAAAGTTTTCTTCAAGGTATCTATAGCAAATTGGTATCTCACCAGTAGACATCACTGGAAGTCTTGTCCAGCAGAACTGTGGTGGCTGACTCATTAGCTGGCTCAAATGCCACCCAGGAGATAAAATCAGTGCTAATGCTCACAGAATCACCTGCCTTGGTCTCACTGATGTTTAAAGCCATCAAGGTCCCTGTGAGAGTTTTTGAACAGAAACCGCAGTGTTAAGTACATAGTGTTGTTTTGAGCACTTATACAGTGACTGAAAAGAGCCCCCTCGGTCCATACAGAGGGAGATTCAAATGGTAGCCCAAAGGGAATGCTTTCTTCACACACCTGACAGCCAACAAGGCATTTCCTCTTCTGTACCACACACTGCTGTCTCCCCAAAGGTGTAACACTACACAACAGTCCTGTCACACTCCTGATTCCCACTCCCTGGTTTGCTTACTTTACACAGCAGAGGTGCACAAGCAAACAAAAGATTGCTGTAGCAACAAATGCCCCAGAACTTAGGAACTTCGAGTCTTTAATATTTTAAATGCCAAGAAACAGCTGGAAACAGTTTCCAAGTCACAAGCTGCCAAAACACAATGATTCCACGTTTAAGCATCTCTTCATATGACTGCTGAGGAAGCTCATCAGGCAACAGGCTAGATTGTAAATCCTATTGCTCTCAAGAGGACTGGGGCTCCATGACTAGTTTAGATGTCTCTTACACTGATTAAAATTACCATTTAATACACACATAGGGAACGTTTTCTGAAAACTAATGCTTAGATTAATGCTTTCTCTTGGTCTGCATTTCCAAGTTTCACTGATGAAGTTGCACCCATTCAATTCAAATCACATCTACTGCTCAGCAGGTTTTGACTTCATTAGAATTGCCAGTACAGACAGATTTCCCTACAGAAGTGTTATTTTGTCTGATTAGTTGATGGGATTTGGGAGGTTCTGATGGCATTTGCTGCATCTACACTGGCGGGATATCAGGGTTTGGCTCCACTTGCTTCTACAGCTATAGTCGTCTACAGAAGACTGTCCAGCCAGTGCTCAGCATTGCTCTGGCTGCTGGAAAGTGATTAAACAACTTATGAATTCTTCCCAACCTGTCTAGAATTTATGCCAAGTGCAAGATTTGTAAACATAGGGCCAGACAACTTAAGTTGAAGAAAACTGCAGTAAGTTCTGTAACAGTTTACAACTTGCCATTGAAGCTTGCCAACAGACATACAACATCACATCTACAACACTCCACCTGTACCTGTCAGTAGTATAGACACGGTTACGTAAAGAACTCCTATAGCACAGGACCTGTTCCGGAACAGGGATCAAGTTGCATTGCAGGAGCCACAAAACCCATGGGCTAAAAAGTGATACAAGCCTTCTGCAACACAGGGGATAAAAGGCCTGATGCTCTCATGTCTTCCTCATGAGAATTCCAAAACACATCCCTTAAACTATCAGATTCTTGACAGGAGACCGTAAGATAAGAAAATCACCCAGTAACTTTTAAAAACTTTTTAATGTCCACATGTTCTTCATTTGCAAATTCGTATTTCTGTGACAATATTGCTCTAAGTGGCAATTTTATACTTAGATTCACTTTACCTTTCTGAATAGTAATGAGAATTATCTCCTTTCCATGTCTACTCTGGCCGATATGAAACCAGAAATTGGCAGGAGGGGTGAGGATTTGAGAGGGAGGTTCCATAAAGTGCAGTAACACATAGTATTGTGCACAATCTTGCAAGTAGAAATCAATGCAAACAGTTCTTCAATGAGAAGAGACACATTCTGCCATTTTGTTGGAATCTGAGAGACAATTTAAGTGACTTGCCTCAAGCCAGAACTGTCAGATTGGGGATTAGAGATCCTGCTTCCCATTCTCTCTCCCTTTTACTATTCTGACTTACATTGTAACTTCAAAAAGGAGACATAGCCTGACTCAAAAAATGGTGTTAAAAAAAGAAATGCTAGTGTCAGACTACAACACAAGTTTTGCCTTGTTAACAAAAAAGATCAAAAAAGATGAAGTATCTACTTGGATTTTGGCAGCCAATACATTTTTTTAAAGGGTGAAAAACAAAACCTCTGTCAAGTATCTAAATTCAATGTAAAAACGCCTTGAAATCAGAGTGACATTTTTATAGAGAGATGTGAGAAAACATATAGGGCAATACTAAAAGAGTAGAAAATGGCGTAAGCAGTATTTGGTGACAATCTTCAAAGTATTGAGAAAGCAGTGTTGGATACTTCTTGAAGTGTACTCCCTGTATCACTCAGTGTTTGTTTTTCGTTATCCGCAACATAACTCACCTGATACTAGCAGAAAAAACTAGTACACAGGTACCCTGAGAAGACTGTAACAGCATTTCTTTGAACCATGTTTCTCCTTCAGGAAAGCAGGGACAGGGATCAGCGCATCTATTTTGTATCCATCCCATTTTGTAGTACCTTTTTATAATTTCCAAGTAACCCTTGAGTAAGTGAATAATGCAGTTTCACAAAGCAATACAGCAGCACCAAGACATTTTTCCCAAACTCCATAAACTACTTTATGCAGATTTGAGAAAGCCAATCAAAGATGTAATTCTACTACCCCAGAGTACAGGGCATCAGTACTGAACGCAGCATGCTAAGCTAACAATGACCTTATTCTAGCCACTGTTACTCTCCCCTTCACTTCCCCTAAATCCCTCTTGGTTTGATCTGACAGACGAAAGAACAGCTCCTGTCAGAAGCCACAGAGAGGGAGATGCCTTACAGAAAACAGAAGGGATTTGTCCAAGTTTTGAGACAATTCAGTGGAAAATTTCTGCTATGTTTACTTAATAAAATTTTCGATACCAGCCCTAAAACACGCTTTTCAGTCTAAGCCACTGCGCACTACATCTTACCTTTGGGAGGCTTCTCTTGGACTTGGTTCCTAGCCCCAGTTAGGACTTGCTCTGCATGGTCAGATCACTGTTTTCTGGCTCTCAGAAAAGCAGAGGATGTGCCCCAACTAGGAACACAGCAGCATTACTTCATTCAAAAGGGAACATGAACTTGTTCATTTACAGAGATTAAAAAAATAAAGCAGCATACAAACAAGAGAAAAGAGAGTCAGACGAAAGGGGAGAGCAAAACTGCAAAACAAACATTCCTGCTGTCTTACTCCTTTCCAGTATCCATATCAGGTAGAAAACTGGTTGACAGTTCTGGAACCAGAATAATTAATTTCTTATTTTCTTTCAAAATAATTCTTCATCCTGTTCAGCACTGCTACAGGTGAAGTTGTGCCTTCTTCAGATGACCAGTGAGACTGTTGATGGCCACAGCAAGTAATTAATGATCAACATGGGGATCGCAGCTCCTGTCACAACTGACATGATACAAGGCTCTGTTTTGAAATTAAGAAGTTGGAGCTGCAGTGGTTTTGGGTTGCTGGTTGTATTTTTTTATAGTTTCTGAGCCTCTTGAACTCCAACCCTCTTCCCAAAGGGAAAGAAAAACTTAACAACTTAATGCAAGTTATGGTTCTTAACTGCCTCAGGAATAATTTTAACTGAAAGCAAAGCAGCCTGTAATAAACTCAGAAGTATGAGCCATGGGAGACTGAACAGCCTTCCAAGGACAGGAAATGGGTGATCCATTTTTGCACATAAGGTACATCCTGAAGTAATCATTAGAAGCTTTTTGTTGGACCTCACAAAGAAACCAGTCATTGATATAAACAGCTCTGCAGAAGAAAAAAAAATGTTACATGCCTGCTTAAGCTCTATAGACATGAGAAGGAAAAGAGGATTTTCTCCACGAAATTAAACATGCCGTTACTCCTCACAGATGGGAGAACTTCCAAGAATCTGAGTGTTTCACAGACTATTTTCAACTGAGTTGCACTCTTGCCGTAACAGCAAAATAATTTCAAATTTCCTCTTCAAAACAGTACTTCTGGAAACTGGATTCCCCTGTTAATTCACAGAAACCCAGATTCAAGTTACTGCATGAGATAATGTAGGCGTTGTGGAAAAAATATAGCCTGCTCTGAGGAAATTGGCAGGCATCGCACTTAGTATTTAAGGAATAGCACCAAATATTATGCAAACAGCATCTGCCAGTACTTTGCGCAGCGCAGACTGTTCCAATACCTACAGACCTCATACATTTAGTGTTACGCTTCAGCAGCGATTGGAAAATAAGTTTTCAAAAATCCTTTCAAATGCAGGTTCCCCTGAACTTCTAAAATCAGCACATTTGGTCATTTAAACAATGCTTCTATTCTTTTGTTTGTCAGCATAAAAAGCATTTTTAGTAGAGTCAGTGATATGAAGGCAGGCAAACATGCCACAAAGGTGCGGAACATCTCTTATGAGTATGGTCATGGACCAGTAAGTCTAGCACATTATTGAACTGAGTTAAAGCAACAAAACTACATAATGAAAAAGGTCCTGAAATCATTGCAGAGACTAAAATGAAAATATTTTCACAATGTTTTATTTATTTTCTGATATTTCCGTTTTTTTCTTTCCTGTCGGGTAGAGGTTGAGGAATGTGAAATTGAATGTGGTTTTAGTCATTGAAGGAAATTTGTAAGAGACAGACCTAAAAGTACAGCTAAACGTACAGGCTAAAGCAGAATGGACATATTTCTTATACCTTAAAATAAAAGTACATGGTCTAGGCACAAAAGGTTTGATTAGATAGAAGTAATGCCCGAATCATTATCTTGAGACCGCATGTGTGAATTTGGCTCAGGAAGTCTCCAGCCTGCACTAGCCCACACTAACTGACGCCACTTAGATTTCTGGTCTGATGAAGCATTATTTCTTACTTGCAGAGCTTAAAGTGTTTAGAGCAATATTTCCATTTATCATATCCGTTATTAGTGTTGCTTTAAGGCAAAAGAGAGGGAAGCTTATGAAGTGTGACGGAACATCAGATCAATTTGAAGATCACTCCCCATGAAAGAGCAATCAATATAAAACATGGAAAAGAACTTGCTTCATTTCCACAGCATCTCCCACATCTCCTGCAGGGAAATGTGCTCGAGCACATAGAAACAAAACCCTTCCTTTTATATGTTTATATATTGCTTTGAAAGCGGCATTGAGTCATTCCTATCTTACTTCATTTTCATCAGCATCATCTTTAAAGTGTGGGCCCTTCTACCATAAGCCACGCAGGCAATAGAATCACAAGGATGGTGTTTTCCTTTGTTCCATTAGCATCTTGAAGTTCATCTTCTCTTTAGTTTGATCCTAGCTCCAAACTACAGACTTCAGTGTCATTAACAGAGTGACTGAGTCGTAAATTAAAAACCTCACACGCTGAAATCACGAATGGTACACAGGTTCTGCAATATCAGATGTGATTTTCCAAACATTGTCATGGAAGCAGGTTCATAGTTATTGCATATAATAAGTAACAAGAATTCTTTTTATCTTTCAAACTTCATGAACTCAGATTTCAGGGAACCTAGCATTTTTAAGATGTTTGTATTTCACTATTTAATCCAAAAATTCATTAGGATTGCAAAATTGCATCACTCACTGTCATGAGGAATTCGGATCTCTTCACTGGGACTGGAATAGCAAGCCAGCTCCTTTTATTTCATCCCAGTGCTTGGAAATTCTGTTGCTGAAATATTCCTAAGTGTACTTGAAATTATTGCTCTGCATGCAGAACTGCTGTACAGCTCAGACTGCCCTATACTTCAACATCTCTGGGGCTAGTCTGTGGAAACATGCATCAGAAGGCCAAAACAGGAGATGAATTTTCAAAAACACTGTCCAAGAGCGATTTAATGCAAGGAAAAGGAAACGTCAAAGCAACAGCTTGATGAGATAAATGTGCAGTGTAACTTTTGGGTTTATTGGGATTTTAAGCTTTTGATAATTTAACCACTGCCCTGAATGTCAAGTTAGGTTTCTTCATTCATCAGGGATGTAGTTCGGCAGTCACCAGGAATGATCCCACAGACTGGGGAGAAGAGGAAGAAAGGAGAACAGAAAGAGACAGAAAGCCAGACCCTAAGGTCAATACCCATTTTTCTATATAAATATGTTTTGACCACAGAGATATAGGTAGTTACCAAAATATAAACACAATATATGTATCAGGCTGCTTTCCACTTGAGAACGCCCAGTGCTGGCTGCTACACTATCAAGTCTTCCTTTCACAGTCTTTTCTGCAGCGGAGCAGAGGCTACTGCAAGAGCCTCAAATGGCATTAATCCAATAGGTTTCCTTCGTTCCCTGGACACGGATTCCAGTAAGAACACTGTACAGCAGAGAGAAAAATCAACAGCTACAGAAACTACTCTTCAATTAAGGAGAATTATACTGTGCTGACAGAATGTGCCAGGTGCAGACTGTATCATTAGCATCCAAACAAAGCAAGGACATGATGGCGTTCATTCCCAGTTGTTCTTGTGCTTGATCTGTGGTTTTATACTGAAAGCTTCTTTTCCTCAAATAGATGATATCAAAATCTACTATCTCTATTCTCTAGAAATACTTTAAAAATGCATTAATCTAAACAAGCTTTGACCATGCAGTCATAACCGATATTCATATATATGCTACTTAGTACTAACCACCACTTAAGGCCATTGATATTACATAAGGCTATCTTTTTTCCTCACAAAATCCATTTTTATGTCATTTGCTGACAATCACAAGATCAAACTACTCTGCATCATGTGCCGCTACAGTCAGTACTTGTGATTTAAGCAACATGACAGACATGCCTGCAATTTTACTGCCTGACTTTGTTGCTAGATTTACTTGCACAAGATGTTTAATGATCCTTGTTAATACTCTTGTTAACACACAATTCTTCACGCAAATTATTAAAACACAGGAAACTGAAATCCATGTTCCCACTCCAAAGCCTAGGTGAAAACTCAAACATAAATAGCACATTGTGTGAAACATTTCAGTAGAATGTCAAAAAATCAATGATGAAAACATTCCCATAATACAGCTTTAATTATTTACAGTAGACTCAAGTCTTTGATCTGAGTAAGCTGCACCTTCCCTGAGAAGCGATTCATGCATTGAACCACATACTCAACAAGAATGTATTTGCTTCTTAATGCACATCAGGAAACAAATAGTACTCTTTCCTCTAAAAGCACCTGGGAGAAAATCTTTGAGGGACTCTCCTTGAAATAAAATTGACATGGAGCTAAACGGAATTAGGCTGGGCTTTGCTTTGGGAAAATTAAGACATGGTTGGAAAAAATTGCCTACAAAACCTCAGAAAGACGCTCGCTAGATAATTGCCCATTCTTTAGTGTAATCACTGTTGAAATATTTGTGGATGGTTCCCCCCACCTTTCACATAAGACTGCTGAGACAGGAGCTGCATTTTTTATCTTTTAATGTAAGCTGCAGGGAAAGAGTGACTTAAGTATATTTCTTAGCATAGTCCTTCCTGTTTTTTCAGGTTAGATGGTTATTTACCTTTTTAAACACTTGGAACTATCACCATCAACAGCATTTGACTACACAATAGCAACCTACTCCTCAAGAACACTTATTACACAGACTGTTACAATATTTGAGAAAGATGGTCTGTGTTTCTGATCAAGAACATAAATGGTTTAGGAGAAAGAAAACACACCATAACCATAAGGTAAAAAGTAAAGTCTGTGGTTTAGACATTATCAACTTGGTTGGCAAAACAAGAAGAGAGATGGAATGCTAGCAAGGGGCATCTGAATTCTTCCAGATTGCACAATAGACATAAATGCTGAAAACAATTGTCCGTTCTCCAAGTTAATGGCACAGCACTAGAATATTTTAAAAAAATATAGCCCTGATGTATTAGTTTTCTACCCAAATAGTAACTTTCTATTTTCATTGATACCACATACCTCAAGAAAAAAAATACCTTAACACCTATTTGCATGGCCTAACTCTATGATAGTGGAGAAAGCACAGACCCTTTGTGGACATACCGGGTCAGACATACCAGCATTCCTCAGTTGCCAGAAATGCTCCTGAGAAGACCAGACAGACAGGGCTGTGGTCTCACCAAAAGCTCCAGTTTCCTCACAAATACCTTTTCGAGTGAGTCATTTCATCCAGGAAATCTGAAACATTAAACCCTTCCATGGAGCAGAAATTAGAATAATTTGTACTAAGCCATTAAATTTCCACAAACCACAGAAATTAGCATGTTAGCTTTATTAAGTTTTCCAGCTGACACCTACAATGTTTTATGAAGAAATCAGGGTCAACTGCACTTGCAAGTGCTGTTTAATTATTTGCATTTCAATATTCACACAAAAACAGTAGGGCATTCCAAGTTTTAAGTGTACGTGTCAGATAACTAAGAAGAAGAAAGAATAAAGAGTAACCTGAGGTACTGACAGCAACAGGAGTTTCCTTATTTATTCATTAAAAGTAAGCATGGCTGTAATTGTCCAATACACATGGAAAAATAACTGCCTATTTTCCTGCCTTTAACCAGTAGTATATAGAAATCAATTCCTGTTTACAAGCTTCAGATATTATATTCTTTAATGCACCCTTAGACAATTGACTTCCAGGCACTTGCAATGCCTCCAGAACAGTTCAAAAAAAAGAAAATATATTCAAAAAAAATCACTAAACTACTGAAAAAATACTGATCCTATCTCTTTCCATCAATACTATGTCATACAAAAAATGAAAAGTGACATACAAGGAATTGATCTTGAAATTCCGCATGGCCTCAAAGTAGAGAATGAGAAAAGCCATCCTGAATCAAGTGAGAATCCCTACAGCCTAAATTGCTAAGACACCTATGGCCAAGGAAGCGTGATTTAGGTCACCCTCAGATATGCATTCCGCAGTCCTCACTGCGGTCTAGCACAGGTACACATCCAAGATACGGCAGCGACTTACCTCCCTCCTTACCTCTGCTCCTCCCTGGTGCTTCCCAGGCTGCGCACACCCAGCACTGCTGTTGCACGACCAGTCTTGACCAGCACCACAGAGTTATCTCACAGGGAAAACAGGCCTCAAAGAAGGAAAGATCAATGTTTTGCAACACTAGGACAGCACGCTTTGGTGGTAGCACACGTGTACAGCCCCATTTTTAACCTAGGTCACCTACTGCATTCATTTCAGCCAGTCCCTTCAAAAAGCTCAGACTGTACTTAAAAACTGCATCTCTCCTCAGCTGAATATGAAAATCAAAACCCCAAACCTACAACAAAAGTAACTGCTCGGTTAACTTCTCTGCTCGGCTCTTTCTGAAGACCTTAATTTTTACAGTATCACATTGCCTATGAAGGTGACAAGGGTTTGATTCACATATGGCTAAAACAAGCTTTTGCTGAAGTTCTGAAGCAGAAGGTGAAAAAAGGCAGGTCATGAACTACAGATCAAGCCTTGAAGCAATTTAAGCATCATCCTGTGCTCCTGCTTCTCAAGTGCCTAAAAGCACGTATTTCAGAGCTGTCTGCTAAAGCCTGATCAAATTGAACATCAGATAGCTCAATTTTTTTTGGTTTGGTTGTTTTTCTTTATCCTGAAATCAAAGGCAATGTCTTTAATTGCGGAAATGGGACACTAAGCTTGAAAAATCCCCACCTGAGCTTGCAGGAAGTTACCTTGACACAAAGTCCATGTTGGTGAATCTTATGTGGAAGATCTGCCCTTTCTGGAGCTATCAGAGGTTTCTCACGGTTTGTATATAATAGAATCCAAATACTGAGCATGACAATTTATCATTCACATGAAAGCATGTCACAGGATCCACAAAAAAAATATCTTTTTTATCAAGTCCACTTTTATTCCAATCACCATTGTGAAAAGTCTGGGATACTGATGCAAAATTTTCAGGTTTCTACTGAAATTTAACATGCTGAACTATTTCAAGTTATTATAGCTGCAGCTTCAGGTTATAACTTGTGACTCACTCTTGGTGAAAAGAGAAAACACAGACAAGTTTGTTGGGTGAGCAAGACTGTGCTTATTTCAACTATACCTTTTCATTGCTAAGTAATACACATTGTAACAAATAGCAAAATGACGAAATAATTGCAGTATATTAATGTCACAAGAAGATAGACTGTCGGCCTAGTGACTTACTCATTTTGGTACCTTTACCCCTACACAGAGCACATAAGTTATTTTTACTACTGAACACAACCGACAGCTTGATGGGCGTCTCCACAAAGCTTCTGATAAAACGCAATAATTAGAGACATAGAAGATCATACACTGAACCTGCTGCAGGCGACTTTTCAGTACTTTAGGAGGCTATCTAATGATTATCCCCCAAGGAGATGGAAAGCAAAAGAAAACAGACTGATCCTACCTTGTGAAAGATTTCTCTTTTTTTTTTTTTTTAGAAGTCTTCCTCAGAATATATGGAAATTCATTGTTCATCAGAACAGCAGAGATTCCTGTAGCTAGAACTACTTATTATCTCTATATTCCCAGACAGTGGTACTCTGTTTCTCATTTAGAGATGGCTTTGATGAAAACTGTCTGCTTTTGTTGTCTCCCTCCAGATCAGATATGAACTACAGGAGAATTATGGAATCAGATACCATCTAGATACAAAAGACTATTTCTTAGACAACACTCTGTGGTGGCTCTCTGATGACTAACCCCAAACCATAGCTCAGCAGGTGAGAAAGCCCATGAGCAACAGTTTTCATC
Organism: Coracias cyanogaster; assembly: GCA_033124195.1. Classification (NCBI taxonomy): domain Eukaryota; kingdom Metazoa; phylum Chordata; class Aves; order Coraciiformes; family Coraciidae; genus Coracias; species Coracias cyanogaster. Next base: position 17,260 of record JAVSBS010010619.1, read on the forward strand.
TTCTACCAGAAGACTTTCTTCTATCAGTGTCCTATATCTGGCTTTGCATTTTATAGACAGCTCTGGCTAAGGGAGACAACCTTCTGAAAAGTCTTACATGTTCATGAGCATATTTCCCTGCAATTCTTGACTGACTGAAATAAGACAACTTATATGAGTTAATCTTACAAGCAAGCTAGCTAGGAGGTTAGCAGGAGAGAACATTCTTCTATCATTGTCACTCTTGGCAGTATTAAAAGAGACATTGTGTTTATATGGACAACTAAGGTGGTGAATACTTCCACAGAGTTCAAGAAATCAAAATATCAAAGTAAAGCTCAGAAGTTTTATTTTAACCAGCTAGAAAAAAAATCACCTAGAAAGAAAAAAAATCTTTCCCTCCACACACACCAAGTCATATTTGCTGATTTAGGAAGATCTACCCCACAGATGTATGCTCTGTTAGGCAGAGCAGTAGTTGGTCTGAAAATTGGCAGTGTGACACAAGATTAGGCATTATGCGTCTGAGTCAGTGTTGGTCATTATCTGCTCACCCAGTAATCAGTAATTCCTTTTATCTACAGCACACAACTGCTCCTACCAGGAACCTTCTGTATAGCTACAAGTGTGGAAGAATTTTCCAGTGAAGCCCAGTTCCTCTGCTCTTACCCATGTTAGTAGCCACAAGTGGAACAAGCTGGACTTGGCTCTCAATATTGACATTATCCAAACACAGAACAGAGGAGCAAAACCATACAGGCATGTATTAAAGTTTCTTCTTTAAGCAGCTGCTTAATCCCTTTTAACTGCAACTGTCTAAAAAATGACCTGTAAGCCTTAAATCTTTCAGCTTCATATGGCATTTTCAACCAGTCCAGATGAATTAGCTCAGCTCTCCCACCCAGAATCCCCGAGACACGTGTACAGCTTTACTGTTCATCACAAAGATTCTCCAATAAGCGTTATGTCTATTTTAGTAATGATACTGATGTAAAATCCATACACATCTCTAGCACACAGGAACTTTGTGATAGCGTTTTGCATGGTAATAGAGGAAAAAAGGCAAAAACCTGTGAGTTAAGTTGTTCATAGTAAGATGTTTATAACTCATTTTTATTATTTTTTCACACGAAACTTGGATCTCATACTGTGAGCTGTGTATTTGCTCGTCAGTGGTCAGACACCTGTAATCAAAACAACTTCGTTTGAAGCCCTTCAGCCTTTGCAGATTCTGAAGTTAAGAACTAATTCCATCAGATTTAAAACAAAATATGCACTGACAATTAATCGTTCTCAATGAGCGCACTAAAAAGTTACAGACTTCCAGGTTTAATAGATTATGTTAACATGTGTAACATTACACATGATGCCTCTAGGCTCCACGAGAGGATCAAGTCTTAAGAAGGATTTTGAAGGTAAATATTGAGAAGGATTTCTGACTGTTCCACAAAGTAAGGAGCACAGAAAAAAACCCAAACAGCAAGCAAACCACAACAAATAGTGAAGTCAGGTTGAGAAACTGGTTTTGAAGCTGATGTCGCAGGGAAACAGTAAAATAGAATCATGGTAGTGAGAGGTTACGCTAGATGAAACAAAATAAGTCTAAGAGCATGAACCTTAAATTACTGTCCTTTTTGGCAATAATACAACATGGCAATTACATTACTAGAATATTTTTTGGCATTTGTTAGATGGAACACTCATTTCATTTCCAAAGGTACTGCAGAAGGAAAAACATCTTATAACACTGTCTTTCAGAAATCGTGATTTAAAATCACTTCTATTTATTGTGGTTTATGACAATTTATCCTAAATAAATCAGCTTGAATCCAAGTCTATATTAAAGGAATAAAAAAAAACCAAAACAAAGTTCTTTTGACAAAGAGCACTTTCAGGATACAATATATGTTTAAGGACAGATGAAAAGTGAGTCTGGCAGAGTTTGGTAATCTTAGAGATTTGTTAGCTTTCAAAAATTATTTCAGCAGTTCCTCACAAGAAGACGCAACAGGGAAGTTTAACAGTTTGTGGAAAAAGTCTGCAGGAAATATTTCTTAAAATCCAAGTCCTCTGTGCGCAAACATTCAGGTTCGTATCGAGTAATGGAAGCATACAGCTGGCTATTAGTACCTAAGCAATTAGCCATTTAATCAATTTTCAGTTTCCATATATTGAAGGGAAAACTTTTTTGGAACAAGTTTTAACTCTGTTTGGGTACTAAGATTCTACAATCAGCTTTAAATGCTTAATTTAAGTTCAAGACTTTGAGCCTGAAAAAACTTGGCATATTTTCTAGTGGAGGAAATTGACTGCCACAAGTAACACGCAGTGTCACACTGACAAGTCACAATCACTGCCTGCTTGTCCTACTGCTAATTAATTTCAAAACGTAAGATAGTCATGATCAATATAAAGTTACACTCCATTAAACATGCTTTTTACAGGGTCTTTACAGGCTTTTTACTCAAGGGAATGTTACTTTTTGAATTCTATTTTAATCTATTAATTTGGGGTTTGTTACTGATCTCTACTGCTTTCTCAAAGTCATTACCTGCTTCAGTGGGCTCTACACACAGTATGAGAAATGTTCAGCCTTCAGGTTTGAGTCATTTAAATGCTAGTCCTTGACTGAAACTCTTCAACTAAGCATCTAGTTTCACCATTAAAGAATATCCAGACTCTTCATCCTAGTCTGCTTTAAATCACGTATTTACAGATAGTTTACAACACATGAGGAATTTTCACAACATTGCTATACTTCCATAGAAAAGTATCAAGATGCCCTTTAATAAAGAAAATCTACATTCTTACAAATTTTCTACACATTCTTCACCTATTCACAGTCTTATCCCAACACTAAATTAATTCCTCACATATCTGCATAATGCCATTAATTAAACACATACCTAAAGCATCAGATAAATCAAGATTTATAGGACGAGACACCATTCATCTGTACAAAATGTGTATGGTTTAAGCCAAATCACACCAGAGACTAGCAATAACGTTTGGGAGGTTGTGTACAGATTGCACAGTGACCAAATAACAGAATTTCTGGGAGGAAAAAAAAGTAGCTCAATTTACAGTGAGAAATGAAAAAAACCCCAAGGTTTAGTCATAAAATGAGGGGACATGGCTATTAGATCACCCTTATTGTAATTTTAAAACAGCAAGCATAGTACCACAAGCAGAACTTCCTGTCAGAAGACCATTAGTATTTATTACAAATTTTATTGTCTTAATTCAATTATTCTTGCATTTGTCTACACCAATGTGTCTCTAATGTTAAACTGAGAAAAACAGTTCCAGAAAACCTGTCGTAACCCCTGCTGCAACGCCAGGGTAGGGGGTGACTGCAAGCAGAGATCTAACAGTGCCAAAAAGTTAATTAACTTCTAAAATCCCTGACAGACACAACATGGCTTGTGCCATTTTAATTTTGACCGCAGGAATTTGTGATCATGTGGCCTCTAAGCAAAATATAATTTAATCAAGAATAAACGATTTCAAATAATTGTTATAATAACCAGCCTCTTAAGAAAAACCGAAGCTGAGGTTCAGCTTTAGTTGATACTATGTGAAGACTCAGAAAAGCTGTTAGAGTATCAGTGTTCTATCAAGCAATTTTATTTATCTTCTAAGTTAAGACAGAATGAACTCACATGAGTAATAATGGCTTGAACTATGGTCAAGTATATCTAAATAAGTGCTAAAAATGGCAAGTAACTTAGCTGTTCATAGCCACGCTGTCTCTGCAAACAACACTTGATACTTTTCCTTTACAAAATATGCGGGGTTTAAAATTTTTTTTCCCAGTACCTCATTTTGTGCTAATGTTTCCCTTGCCAGAACATTCTTATAGCAGCCTAAATGTTTTGATTTGTTTTGCTGGACAAGGCACAAGTAAACTCCCATAAGTCCTTCTTTATGGAAGAAAAACAGCTCGCTGTCATCTGTGAAATACCATGAACATGAACAGCGGCCTCCTTTGGCACCCACTCACGATGATCCATCATATCGATTGTAGTCCTCAGTAAATCTAGGCCGTGTTTCACTTTAAGTGCCATCTTCTATGGTATTTACTCCATGGCAGAATCTTATTACCTGTAATCCTCAAACTACCTCACTCTGCAGTCCTCAGCCTGAAACCTTTTTATCTATCAACAGCCTTACTGAAGCCAGGAGGCTACTTGTTCTTTTTGCCATGCTCCGAAAACACTGTGGGGAAAGGGACAGATGATTGTTTGCTACTTCTGTGGGAAGGAGGAAAACAGAGATAAAAGGAGAAAAGGAAAGCAAGTAGAGCTTAGAGGAAAAAATTCCATCCAGAGTAGATGACCAAGAAAATAACATAGAAGAAAAACAGGAGCTCATTTTCTCCTCTGCCAGTGTAAGAGGATTTGGGACTGAGGGAACACAAACTTATGCCAGGCTCTTGCCTTTTTTCAGCTGGAATCTAGTCACAAATCCTCACGGGCTACCACAGTAAGTGGCAAGATGCGTTATTTAAACAAGCGACAGTTTGCAGTCCTGCATTTGGGCAGCCCAGGGCCCCCTGACCGGCATGCCAAGGGTGGGCACTGTTGTCACACTAGCATCTATTTAGTCAGAAAATAAAAAGCCTTCTGCACAAGTACAACAAATGTTTTCAGAGGAGGAAAAAAACCTCATGAGATATGGAAGTATACTATTAAAAGTCATGTTGTATAGTATTGGCCACTATGGATATAAATAAATTGGCCACAAACTGATTGAGATGTTGTTTTAGCCTGTCAGCATCTGTGTCCAGAAAAGCTCATCGTTCACCTATTCTGCCATCCACCAGCAGGAATGTACTTTTTTGCCCTCAAACCCACTCCAGAGACATTTGAATTACCTCATACTATCAAGGTCCTGAAGGTAGCCAGATAAACTTGTTTCATTCAGTGCAGGTCTCAGATCTACCTTGACATTTGCTGTTATTTCTGTATTTGAAACATGAAATCCATTCTTTGCCTAAACACAACTAATAGAGGAGTGAGCCTTTCAGAGAATTTCAGTCATGTTTTACATCCTTTTCATATCTTTACGATACTGGCTGCTGGCAAAGCTTCTAGCTGGACAGATTGGCAATCCTAATGCTGTAAGGACATTCTCAACTGCAAATACATTTGGAAAGCAGTCCTGCTCAAGGAATTACTGTTCACAGCGCAGGAGGCCAAGCAACAGGCAGCTTTAGAGAGCTCTCTCTACATCTTGGTATCTCTACCCTCCAAGTATGTATCGGTCTGGTATTGAAGCCCTGAAGTCAACCTGGAATCAGAATACTGAACGGAAGGATTTTTTGAGTCTACAAAGTGCTGACAAGAAAAGTTACATCTTAGCAATAAGGAAGGCACAAAGGTTTTGTTCTAAACTTACCTGTACTATACAAAAAAACCCTATTTATTTGATTTAGTAAAGCCTGGTTCAGAAAGCTAGCCTCAGAGGAAGAACAGATGTGAACAAGCCAGTCTGCCCATGCTTTACATCACAAAAGCAAAGCTAAAAGGTAACTCGTGCTGCAGACAAGTTGTTCTAGTATTCCACAAAGGTCTTTGTAGAACAATAAGAACAGTACTGTGAAACTCTAAATGGAGGCTTCTTGGTAGTTTATTTAATAGCACTTATCTGAAGTGTTTAAGAGTGTGCCAGAATAAAGCATTCATACACTGTGTTTGTTGAACATCAGCACCGTACAGCCGCTCGTGGGTCACAGGCTTTAACATTGGTAGGGAGCTATTATCAAGTGGAGAGATCACACACAAGAATTGCCTTAGTCTATACCCAGCCCGGTCACTCCGTGTAATGCTTGTCAGAGGAAGTTCAAGATCTGACAAAGCAGTTGCAATGAATTTTAAAACTATTTTTCTATGATAAGCACGTTCCACCTGAGGTACCATACACCCAGTGACAAGCAAAGAATTCTGAAAATTCTGTTCTATTTTAGCTTCTCCAGTTGTGAAGAACATTACTTAGCTTTTGCCGTGTGTCCAAAGACACTTCTTTAAATTGCACAGAAATGAAGTTACTAGGTAGGAAGTGCTGTTTGTGAGACTTACATTGATAGTGTGCAATCAGTAGAAAGACATGAGATGAATTTTAAGTAATTAACAGAGTATTACCAGTTACTAAAAGGACGTGTTATCATATATAGCAAATATGCATTTATAGGGTTAATGCCACAAGTCCTATTCCTCAAATAAATTCTGTTATTTGAGGTACTTAATATTTGTCAGCAGTAGAAGGAAGTAGTTTTTCCTTCTTCCTGATCTGTAATCACAAATTGAAAGTTAAAAACAAAGTCCGGGCATTTTATTTGATTACAAAAGAAAATATTACAGCACCGACAAAATAATCAGTCTGTAGTGCTCTGAATGCACTGCCAAATTATTATGTGTATTTGGGAATACCTGACATTTAAAGGGACTCATGGTCAGCAGAACAACTTCAGTCTCCAAAGGAGATGCATAGGTGGCTTGTTCATTGCTTTGAGGGCAATATATTATAGTTTTGTATGCGCATATAAATTATGGATCAGAACTGCACTGAATAGAAGAACTGGCAGAGCGTTTACTTCTCTGAAAACTTAAGTTTGGTTTCTGATTTTTAATTTCTGCTCAGAATAACTTATTCTTGGTAACCTGTCGGAATGAATAACCCATTCTAGTATAGGCGGGAGGAGGAAAGGAAACAGTGTCCCATGTCAGAAAATTCCCCATGATTCACATTACTAAAAGATTCATGTTCTAAAACCAGACAGTAAATAACTGCAGGAAATCAAAGGAAGAAAATTGGTTTTCACTGAAAATGAATTGCCTCAAAAAAAACTTGCTGCTTTTTGTTCTAACTTCAGGAAAATAATTTCTTGAATTACATTTTGCATAAATCTATTAGGCAATGAATTTAACTTCTTACTGTTTTTCAGCTTCAGTCACTAAAGATGTGAAAAGAAATAATAAATTGCAGAAGCAGCATTTAATCCAGAAGATATTTTGGATATTCGTGGCTTGCTGAATTATAGGTTAAAAGGCTTCTCCTACGTCAGCCATCTCTGCTGGCTAAGATGACTAGATACTAATGGGACATAGATCATGTCGACACGTTTCTCTTTTAATGTATAAACCTGTGGTAAGGTAAAGCATGCTACTGCGCAGTAAGTCACAATGTGACACCTGAGGAATGAAAATCAGTCAGCTCTGTTTATTAGTTCCCACAGCCACTTTCAAGGCAGTGCATGCATCAAGAGGGCATGCAATATTCAGATTAATAAGCCAGAAATCTCTCATTGAGACACTTAATGAGCTTTTCTTTGAAGTGTGGTCATTGTACATAGTCCAGAAACTGAAAAAATCTGCAATATTTTATTGATTTTATAGACCATCTCAAGGAATTAAGGAGAAACTAAACTCAGAGATGGCTATAGCTAAATCTGACAAGTGCTACTCTTACAGCTTTATTTGTATTTAGGGCTGGTCAAAATATTTCTGACAGTACATTTTTATCTCCATCACTGAATCTTGTCATCTGCTATAGATAATCACTCTATATAGTCCCAAACTGCTCAATTCCATTATAACCTCGGTTCAAACGTCTGTGCTCCCAGTGCTCATGTGAAGAGCAGACTTATTCCAGAATCCCTCTTGCAGAGCTCTCCCCTGCTCAGGAGTTAGATGTTCATTTAAGTAGTTTTAGCCTCTAGTTAACACTGTAAAGAGGATCCCACAACAGTCTAGGACAGCCTGGAATGCAAAAAGACAATATCTAGCAACAGAAATTGATTCTAGAGAATGAACCTTGCACTGCTGTCCATTCTTCCAGTATAAATGAAATATGACTATTTGGCAGCCAACAGGATGTTCAAAGTATCCTTTATATTCCCATAATTCCTACATGATCATCTCCTTTAGCTACACTACCAGTGAAGATAAGCAATAGCAGCATTCAGCACCTTCAGCTTCACCACCTGGTCATACACCATCACCCGAGCTAGCCAACAACTGAGCCTTTGAAGCTGGTTTGCCACAGGAAAGCACCAGTATTGTGTGCTCTCAGCGTATACGTAGCTATAGATCCCCAGAGATGTCGTTAGCATTTAAGAACTTGCATTGAAACATCAGAACTCTGTAGGGATTTTAACAACAGAGCGAGAGCATTTCATTCTCCACGGGATGAAGCACTTCCAGGCTTTTTTCAGTTGTAATAAGAACGCATAGGGTCTCATGAAAGTCAGGTAAGGGTAGCTCATTCACGTCCCTGAGATCACACCGTGGCTGCAAGATACCATACAAATTGAGTATCACAGTCATCTAGCCACATTTCTGGAGGCATCCGAAAAAACCATGAGCACATTCCAATGACTGTTCTCCTTCCGTCTCCGCAGAGCTAGCCAGCGTTTTGGGAAAAGTGGTGAATCTCTGCATGTAAAAATGGGGAAAAAATTAAACGTCTGCATGCTTAAAGGAAAGAAAAATGTCTTAATCTCTGCCATCTCTGAGATTATGAAGAATGGAAGATGAACAGATCGGACAGATCTACCAGGATGTTTTATTTCACCTCTCCTTTCAAAAAGAGATAGGAAGAAGACTCAGTCATTACCCTATATATTGTACGACATCTAAATTTGTGACATTCTGCAATGCAAGCTTAGTGCTTTATATTCTTAGGTCAATATTGTTGGTGCTTTTCTCTCCTGTAACCTTCTTACATCTTATCGGGTATAACTTGGAGACTTGTGATAATTTTCTTTTGCTTGCTTTGGATATACATCAGTTGGGAACAGGAGTTTAAGCTACAATTCTCTCAAATGTTAAACACTAAGAAAAAAGCACATTAATGATCAACTGTTACAAGAGCAGTCCACAACTAAAAAAAAATCTGTCTCTGAAGTGGAGTATTGTGTACCACCTATCTAAATATTTAGCTCAATTTCTGTTACCACATTGCAGCGGAATATGAGCCTTAGCTGAGGTTCCAATAGTCACACAGAAAAATAAAAGCTAGAGATGTCTTGAAGAAAGATGCTTTGAAACACCCTCCACCCAACTCAATTACAAGTACAGGAATACAGTATAGCCAGAAAAACATTTGTTTTAAAGTATGGATTCTTTTCTATACCAATTCAACTTATTCTCAGATGCAGAGAATGTTTGTGGGTGGGGGAAGAAACACTAAAAACCGATAGCAAATTTTTCTCTATCAAAGGAAATCAGTAGTCGTTTCCCAGGAATTGAAGTGCAGGATGCTCAGACCCTTTTTGTAATCCACACTTAAAAGACTGATTAGCCTTTAAAACGCAGTAAGTTTCCAGATAAAATTAACATTAATAGAACAAACTACATCATTCACCTGCACATACTGAGAAAAAATATTAAGTACAAACAGTGTGAGATAAAACGAGACTATATGGTTGTGAAGTAGCATAAGTTATTGGAAATGTTTCAGAATTTAAGTAGTTAACTATTTGTAGTCTACAGAACCCGATTCCTGCCAATTTGTCTATTTTTTTCATGAAGCAGCACAGACATACAACCAGTGCTACACCAGTTTCACAGCACTTGACAGTTCCTCTAATTTTTACCTGAGCTACTTCAGAATCTTTATGTCTGTTCTGAGTGGACACCTAGCAACACAGAAAATTTTGGCACTAACAGTCCGTCTCATAACTACATTCAGGTTAAGTTGGAGAATGCTCTATAGAATTGATGAGAATTTTTAGAGATATTGAAAGAAAGCAGCACTTCAGAAACTGAGCTGGAGGCTTTGATCTCTTCTTCCTCTCTGGTCTCTCAAGGAGCAAGATTTAAATGCAGGGCTGCTAGTAAAGGTCGGATTCTCAAATTCTCACTCAAAAATAACCCAAGTAAAAAGAGAGAATAGCTCCTTCCCCACACTCCACATGGGAGGCACATCTCGGGAATTAGGAACATGGATCTAGAAGGCATGTCAGGGGTGATCAGGTCTAGTTCCCCTGCAGACAGCTACATTATTAATTATTGACCACTTGAAAATGACCTTCAAGCAGGACTTCAGAACAGACGACAGTACAGGAGAGACTAAATCTATGTAGGCTTCTTCCAAAGAGGGTTTTCTGCTGCTGTAGCGACAGCTATTATGTATAGCTGTGGTAATGCAACAAAAAAGTTACAGATGATCTCAAGGGCATGCTGGGCCTGAAGACAGCAACCAGTCTTTTCACAATGTTTTCCTCAGGTGAATGAAAAAAATTAATTACAAATTTTGACTAAGCTTTTCCATGAGCAGCAATTTAGCAACTCTTCCCCCTGAAAATTATGAACACTTCAATAAGCAAGCCAGTTAACAGGTAAAAGGGTTTCCAAACAGGGAAAAGAAGGTTGTGATTTGAGAATTATCAGATGACATTAAAAGTCCAAGGAACAGGAAACAGGTAAATCTGAAGACCTTAAAAACCACCAGGGATTACTCTGAAGAGCTGCAAAAAGAATGCAGTAGGCTATTCAATAAAACCACCCAGGGAATAATTCAGATCTGTTCAGAAGTTCTTCATAAATTGTCTTAATGTCTTAGAAGTCGTAACAGAAGTTCGCACAGAGCAAGGATAGCACACTTCAACAGGCAGATCAGCTATCCTTAAACGGAAGATACTGCATGCCTTACAACTATAAAAAATGGTTCCAATATTTTCTCCAAGAGCCAGCTTTACTTCAGCCAACGTTTTTTTTTTTTTTTAATAAAGGAGCAGAAAACCTGTATCACCCCCCCTAACCACTACCACCTATTTTCCAAGAGAGCATAATGCAAAACAGAGCTCATTGGGCTCTTTGATTTGCCAGGCTAATAAAAGTACCAGATTGCATGTTAAAAGCTGGTAATTAAGTTGGTATCTAAGCCCATGAAGCTACTGCTCCTATTCTGATCTGTTAATTGCAGAAGCTCAAACTGGTTCAACCACCTAAAACAAAAAATAGGTTCCTTGATACAAGAAGCTGTATATTTAAAGATGATATACCCTGTTGTAGAAGACACTCCTACACAACTGAGGTTTTTAACTTCTAAAACTAAATATTAATACCATACCATAATCCATTTAATTCCAAACATCTAAATTTGTAACCATGATTTCCCTATCCAATGCTTTTATTAAAATACATTCTAAAATGTGAAGGCAATAGCTTTTGCTTTAAAACCATCTAGAGCCTTTTACAAAGCTAATTGTAAATCTAGCAGTCGGTTACACCCTAATTCCCCAGAAAGCTTCTTGACAAATTCTAAAGGACAGGAATTAGGTTTACTCATAACAAGTAGTCTTGAAAACACTGAATAAATAGGGCTATTCTGGTTTATATTAATTGAGGTTCTACTTCTGGCTATCTTTCCTTCCATGAACAGAATCACAATACATAAGAAACTTTGAGATCTTCAAGTGCAAAGCTGTGTCAACTAATCTTACCAAACAGTTTGAATCAGTTTCAGCTTCAAAACTACCTGTCCCAATAACAGGGATTGTTTCAGAAGTTACTGCCAGAATCTTTGTTACAGAGGAGTAACTTGCTTAGTTGCTTTGAAAGGAGTCCTTCCATCTGCTTCTTCATCTCCAAAAGCAGATTTCTCTTTTGTATCCTAATTCCACAAGCCCCAGGCTTCCATCTTTGTGTTCCCCATCACCAGCCGTGTCACAACAGTCTTCTGGAAATCCAAAGTGCTTTGGCTTTTATGTTACCATCTCCTAACGCAGAACGAGCACATGCATGAAGCCGTACATACAAACCCTACACATCAAGCACGTAGCAGTCTTACAATTGCATTTGTGTGGCTTTGGATTATTTTTTTAAGCTGCAGAATGGGTGTGTCTTAGGATGGATGTGTGTTTCCACTCAAGGTTTCAAAGGAGAGTGCTCTCCTAAGTACTGACTCCTATTTCCAAGTGCATAGTTGATAATCCTAGTCCCATTCTTTTCACGTCATCCCTAGGAAAGAAGCTCAGGTGGTCCAGCCTGCACCTTTTCTTGCAGAAACTCAACACTTGACATTTTTCTCCCCATGTTACACGTGGCTGAAGGACACCCATATACAGCCAGCCTGAAGCACAAATTCAGCAGGTGGAATCATCAGGAAAGAGCAAGTGATTAGAAGTTCAGCAAGGCAATTGAAACCTAGGAACAACTTACAGCCTTATTATCATTTAGATCTAGGTCTGCTATGTGGTGCTGCTGTATGACACTAGTTAGCATGTTAAAAAAGGCTTGTATTAATTAGAACAATAATGAATCTCCTTATTGTTCAATTCAGCAAATCAGTAGATGAACAGCATAATTTATTCCTTCCCTTGGCTAAGGAATACCTCAGACAGCCATTTAGAGGAGACATCCATTCCAAACTAGTCAATCCATTTGCCTACTTGGAATAATGAATTTTTTTTTATGTATGCCTTCCTACATAAAGACCTAAAAGGTCTTTAACTCCCAAATCCTTGGCTAATTATCTTTAGGGTTTTGTCACTACTATTAAAACTTAGAAGTATACATGAAAGTGACTTTTTGTACCGTGGTTATAGCGTTCTCTTGGCACACAGAAGATCCCAGAAAAACCCTATATCCAAGTACATTTTAATTCATACAAGGAGGGAATAGAAACGAAGCACAATGTTTCCTTTATTGCTAACAAATCAAATACACCATGATAAATTCTATATTACATATACACTGCAAGTTAGGATTGTAAGTCCTTGCCACGTAAGTCTTCCAAATGTTCTGTTAATTTAACTCAGAAGTAGTATTGAGTAATATCATCATGAGAGAAATAAATATTAAACAGATACCAGTGTTAAAATAGTTATGCATGAAGTCATTTTCTGCCATGCTGCCCTATTATTTCAATTTTTAGGGGTCATCTGAACACGCAGATTTGGGCCAGTAAGATGTTCTTGAATGTTAATGTAAATTAGCTAAATATCTCGAGCCAGCAACATTGGCTTTTAAGTTTCAAATACAGAATCCCATTAAATTCTAACCTGTGACACTATCTCTAAAACAGCTGATTACATTTCAAAGGCCAGGAATGTTATTTTCCAAATTCCCTGGCAATTCCCCAGTGTCATTATCCCACAATGGAAAACGGTTCAGAATTCATCTTCCTTTCAAAGTTTGTAAATACGACAATGTCATTGGGGGTTAAATTAGCTACATGCTGCAAAACAACAGTGTGATGCTTAATGCAGAAATTAAGTGTTGCAACATACTTTTGTTTGGTTTTTTTGCTTTTTTGGTTTGGGTTTCTGGTGGGTTTTGCTTTTTTAAAGCAGCACCATAACATTGTCTACTTTGTTTTAAGGTTTCTTGGCAAAGGTAGGTTGTTTGGTTTTGTTTTCAGACTGCACAGTTCTTTGTTGTTTTCAACACTTACCTGGGAGAAAATGAAGAAATTGGCCTTTAACACTAAGAATTCTATAAGCAGAGTAGGAATGAGAGACAGACAAGATACTCTAGTGTTGAAAGGAGGGAGTTAGAAAGTTATTGAGACCACAGAACTGAATTTCTTCACTTGTATTTCCAAGTTTATGCCAGTTCTTCAGCTTAATGGTTTAATGCTTCTGGATAGTTTAATCAGTCACATTGCTTGAAACTAACTGCACGTTGCTTTCATAATACCCAATAACTCTGAAATCTGAGCGGAAGCTGTAAACAGAAGCTATTTAAGGCACGGTTCCTAAGTATGAAGCCAGCTTTTTGTTACCTTCCTTTTTTAGATAATGTACTTCTTTCTATATTACACACACACAATTAACAAGCAATTGCCAAGAAAACATATACCTCCAGAATTCTAGCAGGCTACATCCTTCAGCCATGCCGAGTTAGTGGCTATGAAAGAGATGGTTAGAACATAGGCAGCAGAAATAGATGCAGCAGACTTCTGTTTCTCATTGAACTAGCTCCCGCCAACATCAGAAATACAGCTGCAGTTAGCACTGAAATAACCAGACACCTGCAGCGAATAGATGCAGGATTTCTAAAAGTCAGTTGACTGTCTGGGACACTGTTTAGTATTAGTCAGTGAGGCTTCAGCACAGAACTACATGTTACAGATTTCTATACCATTTGGACTAAGCTATCAGTATTGATTCTGAGGAGACACTTAAGCCTGCTCTAAAATCAGAGGCATTATATATGCTGAAAAAATATATCTTGTATCTGTAAGACTAGTAAGTATCCCACAAACAAATAAGACTATTAGACTAATTTATTCTTATATTTGAGCTATTTCTTAATATTTGTTTTGTTTCTTTTTTTAAACTCAGATATTAAATCGCATTGGCCAATGCGGTAAAAACAGCAGGGACACCTAGATATGTAAGAAAGCTCCCTCACATTCATCCCTTCCAGAAGCAGAGTTTCAGTTGCATAGAAATACAGGAGCCTGAGGACCATCAAAGCTTCGTCTAGGTCCTTTGTGCCATGACAACACTTCTTAACACTTCTCTCCCTCCATTCCCCATCTCTCACTGTAAATAAGCGTCTTTAGGCATTTTTCTTGTCTTCTCCCCCCAGCACTTCTAGTGGGGTAGCTATTTACCACAGCACAACTAGTAAGATTATTATCATTTCATTACTGCTTTAAGTGGTAAATACATTTGAGATTGTTGATTTGCTGGCAGGAAGTCCGAGAAATGTGTCCTCAGTGAGGATTCACTTCTTTCCCTCATTCCTTCCTGAAGAAGTTACAAGGCACAATCATTCACACATTTTTTTTGCAGAGTGCTTTGGGCCAATGTGTCACACTGAGTTATTCTGCTCTCTGATAAATATTTGAACCTGAAGAAAAATGTTAAAGCCAGGATAGACAGTTTGAAAGTAATATATCCTTGGAGGAATGTAGGATAATAGGTAACCTTGAAAAAAAAAATTACAGCCTCAGGTAGGCACATTAAAAGTCCAGGCAAATCTCGTGGCAAACACCATAAGCATATCCAGCATGGTTGTGAAAGATGTCTAGTGGTAATTTGGGATAAAAGGGCAATTTTGTCAGCATCAAAAGTTCCTTTTCAGTACAAACTACCACAGGAGATTCCACTACGACTCTTCAGCCTCCTCACTGCAGGTGCTGTCCTGTTCCTACCACACAGAGGAGATGATTTTAAGTGTGCTGGTCTAGAACGCAAGGGCATCATGTCCAATACTTTGTAGGGTCGGTACAACAGCGGGATTTCACTGAGCAGCAGATTTAGAGTTCTGATCATTTTCTAGACAACAGTCATGTTGCAGGGTCTACTTTTCACTTTTTAAGGAGAAATCAGGCACTACTCTGAGTTCTGAGCCAAGATTCAGTCACCAGAAAGTGCTATAATATTGCAGGTTAGCATACGCACAGCTTGTTCCCATCTATTTAATTCCCCACTCCTTCATTCTTACACAGAAGAGCTCACAATGAGCTTTTCTCTCCGGTAAAACAAGAATTCCTAGAACATTAGAGTAATGGAAATTATTCCTTACACACCTTTATCAGCATAGCCGTTTCATCTCCTTCAATTACACCATTTAAACATTAAGTGGAAAATGTAACAGCATAGATGTTTGCGATTCTTTTACTAATAAAGCTCAGCTTCAGTGCTATTCACTGAAGAAAGGAAATGAGCTGAAACATTGGTGAGCAGTACCTCATTCACCTCAGGCAGAAGACTGACTATATTCAACACTGCTAAAATCCCACCACAAAAACATCTTGATTTAACCAGACAGTTTTATTCACATGTACCATATTTTGTTTGTATAACAACCTTATCTATTTTATAAACAATTGGCTTTGTTATTTACAAGTGCCTGTACTCAGTACAGTATTAACCTCAAGTTTAAGAACCTTCAGACCCAAAGCAAGCAGAAGAGGCTATTAAGCTCACCTATATTTTTGTACCCCTTATTTTAGCAGAAAATTTATTCGAGGTATTTAAGGAAGTCAGAGTTACATTCTAGGTTAACCCACATATTCTAAGCACTAGAGTACTTTCCTCTTGCAAATGCTTCATCATAGCATATTCACTGATAAAAATCACGTTATGGACATAAAATGGTCTGCTGAATTATTTTTTACCTCATAAGCAACTTCTTTAATCCTACCTCTTGCAGACTGAAGTTTATGGAATAAGGATGGCTTTGCTGGGTAAACACTAACATGAGATAAAAAGATCCTGCTGTTGGCAAAGCTTGCTTGGTCCTTGACAGTGGTCCAAACCCACCTTACCTTTTGAGTGCTCTTTCGATAAAATAAAACTTGTAATTTGCATTGGAACCAACCTATGCTAACTCAGTATTTCAGAACTGACAGTAGTGCATTCAAAAAGAGGTTTTGTGAAAAAAATAAATCACACTCATTTCATTTTTTTATGCATATGATGGCACACAACACAAATTACAGTTATATAGGTCTTTTTTTTTTTAAGCCAGGCAGCTCTTTATAGTCCTCCAAGACTGACAGAACTAACATGTCGAAGAGAGGGTCCTTACAATTCCAGCTTTATCATTAATGCATTAAAAAAATGTTTAAAACATTGATCCTTAGAAGAAGCCTGGGCAGAATATCACTGAATAGCCATGAATGTGAATTACCAAATTACCAGAAGTAAATGAGAGAAGGACTGCAGTTTCCATCACAGGAACCCACTATTCCAAATCAATTGTGTTCTACTAAAGTTACCTAGAAAAAAACTAGTACAGCAGCCTGGAAACCCTAAATACAGATCTAAAGGTGGAACTGGTAAAGTTTAATGTTACTTCCAAAGCCAAGTAAATGAAGGTTTAGAACATACTATTTCAATAAGCTTTAATTCAAGTCTACAATAGGCTGCAACTACAACTTTATTACCTCTCTCCTCTGCCTTTTTGTTGTTAGTTTCCAGCTTTTATCTCATCTTAAATTTGCTGGTGACATTTCAGGTAAGGCCACTGTTTTCCTAAAGATGATGCAGCATTCAGCACAATGGGCACTTCACTGTGATTTGGACTTTTAACATATATAAATATTCCATGTTTATGTAAAATCTAAGCAAGTACAATTTTGCAAATTCAAGGGTTTTTTGCAAAAACACCAATATTGGACAATTATCTACGCAGTTAATTTATTCAGGCTGGCATGAAATCCATCAGGGCCGTCCCACAGCAGCCAAAATCATGGCTTCTAGAATTTTACCATCACGTAGCTCATACTCTAATTTCTACAGTTTGAAATCTCTTGAATGAACTTCAGAGTTATACTAAGCAATAATGTCTTAGGTCATTAGCTTTACCACTGCCAGCATGCCCTCATGATTGCATTTACTTTAATTAATGTAAGCTAGTAATTAATGACACACTTGACACTAAAGACTGCTTTAGCATATTGCCAGTTTTTAACAAATAAAGCAACCTCCAAGTGCTTGAAGCAAAATTGGAGATAATCTGTTGCAGGTGAGAAATGCAGAGAGAAAACGGCTAAGTCAGGGTTTCTTTCTCTTAATTTAGGTGTAACATAGGTTTAATTAGCGTGATAAAAACAGCCCACATTTTATCATGTTTCTTTTGATTTCTGCAAGACTATATTTGATTAATAATCAAAACTTATGACTGCATCCGCTCATTCTACACAGAATTAAGCTACCAGATAGGGCAATGTTAATTCTATAACAGCAATGAGAATATCAAAATAAAACTTAAATAATTTGTTACTACTATCCTACTACCTCCAACAGCTCCTTTGCCAGAACATTTGTATTCCAACCCCATTCTCCCCTCAATCATTTTTGAGATATTTCAACTTCTGGTGAAACTTTGAGTCAAACTTGATATCTGTTCAAGGGATCCATGTCTTCATAAAGTTCATGCAATCTTTCATCAGTTTTTGAGAAAAGAGAGAAGACTAAAAAGAAAATCCTCCCACTACCAAAAAAAGAAATGTGCACACTAAGTACTGCAACATGGTGTAAGGTAGAAAGCTCATTTTCTAAATATTCTGCTCTGTAAAAATACCAATCTAGCAGTGACTTCAAACCTAGTTTACTACATTGTCCAAAGCCACTAGAAGCTTCTTCTGCAGTCAATGTATGATTTAGACAATATATTTTAAGTGGATGTTCCTTGACAGAGCTGGTTCAATTATCTCAACTGGCTGACTGTAAAACACCACATTGACACAAGAAAATTTGATTCCAGAATGAAGTGTCAAGTATAGCTGACATACAAAAGGAAGATAATTTCTTTGACTTTCTTCTCATTTCAGCTTTCAGGATGGAGAGGATGAGCCTACTTAGGTCTGTATGACATTACCACAATGTTCATTATCACAAATGTTTTCACTGGCAGAAAATGAGAGACTAAAGACCTGGGAAGAACAAAATATAATTCCAGATATCAGATTTCTTTTAGATGATTCAGAAAACCATCTGTCTGCCAGCATTAAGAACAATTTACTTGGGAGCCATCTGTGGGAGATAACTGCACCTGAAGTCTGGCAAAAAAGTGCCTTTTTCTTTTAATGACTCATTAGCTCACTTTCTTCTCTGAGAATAATAAAGTTTCCATTCCTGTCTTCAAAGAGGATAAAAGCATTCACAGGAAGTGAGAGTAAAAAGGCAAATCTAAAAGGACAGCAAATAATATGAAAAAAACCACTGTTTTGGGCAACGAGATGCACCACGTTGCACACATCCCTTGATTTCCATATTTATTTCCTTCCAGAAGTCTGTTCCTCCATCACAACAGTGATGAAGGATTCATCTGTAGATGTTAATTATCATGAAGAGGTGGGTGGGAGGCCTTCAGTCATCAGTAACCAAGGAGGAGTCTCAGAACCACTTCAGTAAGTTTCTACACACTGGTCTACACACCACCTCCAGGTTTGCAGGCAGACTCCAACAGTGTGAAAGAATTCACTCTACGTGCATTTGTAAGCTTTGTTTTGTCTTCAGTCTCGAATTCTAGCAAGGGAAGGGTCCATTTAGATTAAATATAGAGATATTAAAATGTCGGTGTACTCTGAAGTACAGCCTAAATTTGTTTGAGCCCTACAGAAGAATTTTCAGTCAAAGTCATAGAAACTATTTACATGCCTGACATAAGAAACTAAGTGGTTACAGAAACTCAAAACATCTAGCAACTGAGATCCAGCTTGCGTAAGTACAAGCCAGAGCTAGAACATCAGTTTAAGCAGATGAAATTAGGACAGAGAACTGATAAATTTATATTAGTGACTACAAGATTCATAAGTGTCAATCTGCAGAAGTGACAACCAATGACAATGTTTCCTTTGAGCTATCAGTACCAAGAGATCACAGCATGGGATCACTCCACTGCCACACTACTGTGATCTTGCCCACTTCGCTACAATCATCCTTTTCCCTGGCTATGCACAACAGCAGAGCACCGAAATCCCTCATTAGCTAATATATTTGGATGGAACATCTGACAATGTATTTCTGAAGCGCACTCAGACACAAACTATTGAGAAGATATCAACAACACCTCCCACTTATTGGCTTCAGGAGATACTGAAAGGGAGCCAAGTAAAATGAATCAGACTAACAAGTGATTAATACGAGGATGACTGAAGATTATCTCGTCAATACGTAGACAAGATACAACAAGAAGATAACAGTAGACTACAAATGATTATACGTTCAAATATATAACAGACAATGTATATAAAATCTTAAGTTTAAGAAGAAAAATAAGGATAATTACACCAAGGGTATGGGGAATTAAGAATGTGGCATTATTCAGAACACTTTAATCTGAAGCAAAAAAGTGCCAGGCAATAGCCTGTAGCTTACTATCACCTATCAGATATGAAATAGATGGAGCAACCCAATTGCTCTAGGAGGTTTTATCCAGTTCCTCCAGAAATAATGAAAAAAGTCCAATTAAGCTGCCACAATTCCCACCTAAGAGATGCACTTTCCAAACTGTCCTTTAGACACAATAGTTCATGATATTATCAGTAAATAGCGAACAATGACAGACGTCACTCAGTCATTTAAAAGGCATGATCAGGTGGACTTACTGGTGGTGTTTTGAGGATGCTATTTTACCTTGTTTTTCACATACTACATCAATGCAAGTACAGCACTTGAAAAAAAGAGGTTTCTTTAAAAGCAGACATCCGAGAAACCCATCCATCAGGTTGCTGTAGATTCAGAGGATGCATTTGACATCAAGTTCCGAACTGTGCCTCAGAACAGCTTTGCCAAACCCTATTAAAAATGACCAGTTTTCCCATTAACTTGCTCGCTGATCTCCTGCACAGAGCGAGGAACTGGCTGAACAATAAACAGCCCAGAGCTTGAGGGAAGTGATCTGGAAATCACTTCCCCGGTTAGAACCGGTGTAATCCTTCCCCTTGACAAGATACTTTTCAGGTTAAGTCTGACAGTTCCCAAGGGCTTTCAATCCAGGAAATTCAAGGCAACCATCCCCATTAGAGTTACTATTTCTCTATAGCTAAATATCATTTAAAACAATGTAACAAAGTTTACCTATATAGTGATACCAAAAGCCCCCAAATATCAAGTTTCATCTCTCTGCTCCACAGGCACTTGTACAATTAAATTGAGGAAGCGGTACCATATGTGACACATGCAGAAGTGACAGGACACAGCCAGTTCCAGCATGCCCACATGTGCAGGTTTCAGTGGCACACAGAGGCTACTTATTCTGCCCCAGCTACATTTAACAGCTCTAACAGAGTCAGGTATGATTAGTTCTTCACAGGGCTTCCAGGTCTGTCTTTGGGTTGTTTGGTTTTGTTGGTTTGGGTTTTTTTTCTTAAGAGCAAGCAGAATTGCTAACTTTTGTTTAGCTTACAAAAATAATACAGATTAAGGGTAACAGTAGGAAAAGGGCTAAGACCAAGACTGTTGCTGTAATACAACATCAGGCAATGGACATGCTGATTAAAACCAACATTTTTCATCTGGGTATTGATGATTTCAGCCCTCCAGGACATGGTCCAAACAAAATTTCTAGAAAACAGTCATGCCTTGCTCATTACCCCAAAGGCATTGACTTGCCTACAAGAATCTGAATGTACAACTTGAAAGACTCACTGCTCTCTAAAAAGGATGGTATTAAAGCAAAAGATAAACAGAATTAGAAAGATCAATACGATTTCTTGCATATCTTTCAAAGATGTTTCTATTGAATATTTATCTGTTCATTTAATATATATCCTACAGATCTCAGGATTACACATGTACTGGTCAGGATTTAACAAGTACTGGCATCACTATGCAGAGAAACAATGTAGTCAGTAACCAAACTCTTAGGAAACCATGAAGAAATCCCAATTAGCCTAAAGCACTGTAAACAGTATCAGGTACAGAGTTTTCCTTTTCATTGTATTATTGGTGTCTTAAAGTACTGAATTATCTAAGACACAACTAAGTGTATACAACATACACAAGACGCCACATCCTCTCTATGTAGGAATACAATCCCAAAGCTGTAGGAAGACTACTGTGTTCCTCAAACCAGCTAAAGACACCATCATTTTACCTAAAAGGATCCGTTTTTCTGATTTTTTTTAATTTCAAGCTTTGAATGCATCAAATGAAGTCTAATTAGACATAACAAAAAATCATTTTCTGGTCACTAGAGGGCCAAGACATCAAGTTCAAAGGTTTAGTAAATCCTTAAGTTTGTGTTATGAACTCATGAACTAAAGTTTGGGGCTTAATTTTTGGAAAAAATTGAAGCAATGATGAATAATCTAATTTTTGAAAGTCCTCACATTAGGTGACATTTTAAATGTAATATAGAGATTACTGAACAGTTTGAGTTACACAGATAATGCTAGTTATTTAGCCACTTTCAAAGCCAATGAGAGGTGATGTTTACTAGACCTTTTTCCCGCCCCCTCTTAATCTGTAAAAATCCAGTAATGCCTCAAATCTAGAGAGGTTTCATTTGTTTCCAGAATCCTTATTTGTAGAGCCACCAACTTCCTGCAAGAATCTTTCCTTTAAAACAAACATTAATTTGTCAAGGGCAGACTAAAATAAACTTGCTCTTTGATGCACACAATAAAAAACTTCCTTTGTGAATACAAACTACTATCCTCAAAGCATGCCTCAACTACAACAAATTCTAAAAGCCTAGATGGCTTATTCCTTCTTATAAATATTGAAAATCACAGGTCAGAAAGGGCTTAAGAGTGCTTTTCCTAAGTTTGCTTCTAGCTCTATGTGCACCAAGATCAACTGAAGTGCAGAAGTATCACATTAACACTAAATAAACAGTAAAGCCAACCAGTCAAAACTTGGTTTTGAAATTTTTATCCTCACTTCATAATTCCTCTAGCAAGTATTCAAGGAAGACAGGTGTTCAGTTGTTTAAAGCAGAGCTGTTGCATGACAAAGTGCATTACTTGCTACAAACAAGGCAGCCTTTACTATACTGGTTATACTCCTCCTGCATGAGTAACTATAAGCGACCACTGCCTACCTGAGAAGTGGGCTACCATCTTAACAAATCACTACTGCAATTATAATTCCCATTAGACACACATTTGGATGATCCACAATATTTAAAATCATAGCACTTGACAGTAACTATCAGCACCACAGCATGGTATGTAGTATGTGTAAATATAGAGGGAAGAAGGTAATTTTGTTTCCAAAGATCTTGCCTTAAACCAATTTTGAAGTGTCTAAACAGTAAAAATAATGGAAGGACTGCCAGAACAGCATTTTAGTATACACTACTCATGTGCACGGTATAACTTCAAACCTTATTATTCTGGAAAAGTGAACTCTTCCAACTTCATATTCATTTTTTACCATATGAAGCAACAGAGGTACTGGCCATTCGTTTCAGCACTATTTCCTCACATACTAGGAAAACTTGCATATGTTGCCTAGCTCCAGGCTGATTAGCCCTACATGTCATTAATCAGCTGCTTATTTACATGTTCATGATGCAAAATCCACTTTAACATTAATGATGTAACTATGATATTGTTAGACTTGTTTTGTTTCTGACCCTGAAGTTAAAAAAGCTCAAAGACTATTTCAAGATTTTTTTTTTCTCCCAAGCAATTTATAGACCAAAAAAGTTTGTTTCCAGGCAATATTTCACTTGGTACATTCCACTAAGCAATTACTTTTTTTTTTTTTACACAGCCATGCCAAGACATTCAGGGAAGAATACAAGTTTTAAGCAGAGTCATCTGTAAAGATTATTTAAGGTGATAAACTGACATTGTCTACCAAGCTATGCTCCACAATCTTTGTTAGCACAGCAATACAGTTATAATTTTTTGTAAACCTGCGTTAAAAGTTACAGATCCAGAAATTCCCTCTTTCATGTGCTTTGAACTTGTCAATAATCAAAACAAAATGTTGTTCTCAGGCAGGCTGTTGGTCAGGACAGTTGGCATTTTCAGAGTTTGACAGATAAAAACCATTCAGAGAAGAGGCTTTTAGAGTACTGGTCACTCCAGTGTCATTCAGAAAGCCTGGCCTGCATCACAAGTTTTTATTTCTGAAGAAACAGACATTGCACTTAGAGGCTCTCCACTGCACAAGTTTTTTTGTCTGTTACATAAAGAAAACAATCAGCATCTTTTCATCAGAAGCTTGCTGTCATTTCAATAGCAATGTCAGACTGAATTGTTAATTTTTTTTTAGTCTACTTAATTGCAAGGATAGGTCAAAAGTTGAGCTACTGATTATTTCATTAAACTAGAGGAAACTACTCAAGTCTGGAGACCTGCCATAGAGCACAAACTTACTAACTGTTTGAATTAGCTCTTCCGAGAATTCTTGATTAGAAGGTTTCTTCTGATCTCCAGCCAGGCTGAGATGATAGTGTTTTGTTAAGAATGGGATGCCATAATAGACAAAAATGGAAAGTTGCATGCTTCTGCAGGTACATGAAGCAATTTTTAAATATAGAAAGAACATTTCCTAAGGGGCATTGATATGTACCATTTAAGATTTTTTTTGCAGTATCTCTAAACTGACAAGTTGAAGAAACAAATATGATCAAGTGATAAGCATAGTCTTCTTGGACAATGGCACAATGCCAACCAAAACGGGAAACTGAGGGATCCAATTCTTTGCCTTTCCTATTCCCTAAGGAAATTTAAACAAGCAAAACCAATCCTGGCTGCAAAGAACCTGCAGTTAAAGAGAAGTTACTTTGCAGAGATTACTCTATAAACAACATGATTTATTCAAAGACAGTTATTATGATAACTTAGGAAGGAACAAGCTCAAAATAAGCCATGCTTAACTTATCAGAAACAATCTAGAAAAATTAAATGCTTAGTTTATTAGCTTTTTAGGAGAAAACTAGAGAATTTGGACAATGAATTTCCTATGTAAAAGATTCTGCCAATGTTTTCTACTATTCCTGTGTAAAAAAAAAAATCAAGCTAAGGTTTTTGATACAACCACAGAAGCTACAAACTATGTGACTTACTAAATCATTAAGCATCTAATTCCTGTTGTTGATCAAGCCTTTAAGATAGAGGCTAGAACAAAGAGCAACCAGGGTCCAAGTCTCTCTAGAATTGAGATGGTTCAAGGAATAAGCAAACAAGCTTCCTGCTGTACCCCAGCAGAAGAGGGTTTATTTCTATGTTATATCTTATGGCCAAAGCAGTAAAGATACCGCACTGTTAAGAGATTATAGCTTCTAGGAAGCCCAAACAGAAATGGGTTTTACAGGGTGTATTTAAAGATGGAAATAATTAATCATCACTGATGACAAGGGGTTTGTTTGGGGGTTTGGTTTTGTTGTTTGTTTTGTTTTTTTCTTTGAGTTGAGGCAGTTATTCCGTCTGTTGAACAAAGCTATCAGAGGAAAGGAGGTACAAAAAGTAACATTTCTCCTTCTTTTGCAAAGTGGTTACATCTGGAACCTCACCTGTGCTTTGTACCTGACTTAAGCCAGTAGACTGCATTCCTCCATCCTCATCAACTAACAACTGATGACTAGAGCATACATGTCACATGATGTAGATGTGGAACAGCATCAGATGGACAAAGCCAGCTCTTCAAATTTAATACATTTTTCCCAACGCACATAGTAAAAATATTTCTACTAGTAATGCCAGATGCCATAACTGTAGCCCAGTTTTCAGCAGGATGGCCATGTGTTGAATCCTACCAAAAATTTTAGTTGCATTTGAAAGAGATGTTACACTGGAAAGCAATTTCAGACTCTCTGGCTTCTATTTAAAGCTAGCAGGTAATTTTCACTCTATATTTTCCCGTAAAAACATGACTATTTTCTTCCTGGAGTCCTTTTGTACTTCATTTTAATGAGATGAGAACAAGTCATTTAAGCAGCTATAAACCACAATTAAAGTTTTGACTGATTTATAAGTAAGCTCTAATATTTTACTGCAGAGCCCTGAGTCTTAAATAATATTTTTCTACACAGTATTTAAATAACTAATATCTGTAGCAACATGTGATCTTTATAAGGTAAGCCTCCAGAACATTGCCAGAAAATGAGCTTTGGACTGAGAGAAAGCACAATATTGCAATTCATTTTCTTTCATCTTGCAAGGTTTACTCTTTTGCACATGAAGAGTGACTGTAAGTTATTGCTGTGTACAGGCACAATAAAAGCTAAACTGGCATGGCATCTGTATTGCTTTACTGCAAACACTCTTAAATAACGTAGCTTCCTGTTCCCCCCACATAATGCCTTCCTGTTCTTTTTCCAAGAGCTAACTCCAGACAAGGAGGAGGAAAGGGAGCATTATCCTTTCTGTACAGGCAGGCAACAGGAACAGAGGAGCTTAGTTTCTTGTTGAAGTTGATAGAGTAATCAAGCCTTTTTCCAAAGAAATCTCTGCCACAGGATCATCATTCCATTTAAAGCAGTCTAGGAGATTTCCAAAATATCCCTTGAAATAACAAGGCACTCCCCACCTTGATTCAGACTCTAATGGGTCATTCTGCAGCAGCTACATAGTTTAATAAATCTAGACTGAATTCAAAACCAAATTCCTTTAGTCAAGAAGTCACCCAATAGTGAGACTTGATGGATGTATAAGATTACAAAGCTAATGCTGAAATGTTTCAAGTTTTAGGTTTGAAACTTCTCTGGCCTTCGGCAAAAGCAAATTAATTGAAGACTTCTAGAAGCAGTGCCTTTGCGAGGTTCGAGATATCACAAGTACAAAACAGAAGAACTCCTGTTTTCATTGATATGATAGGAATGTTCCATCACTTGTTGAATTATAAAGAACTAAGACAGGTTAAGCAATTAAAAACATAATTTCAGTCAATAGTAAGACTTGCTGCTCATCTGGCTCTGCCCCCAAATTGAATTTGTTTTTCCTAATTTTATCCATTTTATAACATGTCCATCACACTTCATAGTAAATCCAAGAAATATCTTAAACGGTGTGATCTAGGCACAGCAAGGGGTTTATTCAAACCGCTCCTTGAGAAGGGCACTGTTAAAAGGATAGGTAAGGCCATCATTTCCCCAGATGTGTCAAGTCCTATCATTAACTGTTAGACACTTCAATAATTTCTTAAAGCATTTCTGTTCATCACTACAGAATGATAAGTTTGATAGGCAGAAAGATGCATCTCACTGGCAAATGCAGAAGCTGTAACACAAGTAATGTCACCTGACTGGCACATTCCACAGATACTCTCTTAAAATGTCTCCATTTTGTGATCCTCCTCTACTAGAATAAAGTGATATACACTCCTCAATCAGTCCTTACGTTCTGCGAGTGTGTTAGTTTTTCCTGAAGTAACCTAGATTTCCTAGCATTTTTCTCTGATCCTAAGGATTGTTTTCCACAATAGAGGAAGAATTACCTTGTACCAAAGCAGTACCATAAGCAAAAAAGCTTATGCCCATCAAATAATTCCTCAAGAGGAAAATGTCCTATTTCTTTGCAAGACTTAATGAGACATACTTAATTGAGAGGAAGACTTGGAAGAGAGGCAATTAGCAAAACTCCTCTCAAATGTTATTGAAACCTGTAATTCTCAAGCATGTTGTAGCTAACCTCTGAAGATAAGCTCTGTACCAAAATCTGACATGAGGAGAGGGGTCTTCATACTGCTAAGACAACTACTACTTCCAAGATTAGTATTCTTCAACATGCACTGTATACAGCTATGCAATTCCTACAATCCAAAAGAAAAGTGACAGCTCTGCAGAGCCGTTATAAAACAGGAGATTGAGCAAGTGACGTCAGATGTTCAAGCAGATGTTTTTCCAGATGAAACAATCCATCAGAAAAAACAGCAGAAGACGAAACACCACTGTTCTTCTGTTTACTACGAAGGAATTAAAACACACACAACCCACCCCCTCAAATCAGTGCCTACACACACAAGCTGTATTTTCCAATATATACCTCTTCTTGGGATACGCACTTACATAAAGGATGAAGAATGGATCCAAATGTTTTCAAAACTCTGAAGCAACAGCCCCATATTCCAGGTCTAAGGCTTATACTTGCTCTGAGTGCTCATCCATTGCTGCTTCTACAAAACCTATTCCCAGAGATGCTGTAACAGTCCCGTATTTTTAAAAAATTGCTCCCTGCTGTTTGAGATGTTTGCTTTCAAATTGTCAGTTGGGAACAACTGGCAAGCGCTCACAGATTTACTGCACAGTTACAGAAAGTTTATTTTCAATATACATTTCACTTGTCACACGACTAGTTACAGCACAAGTATATTCCACCACAGCTCTTCAGCAAGAGAAGGGGAAGCATTCGCTCTCCTCATTTCAGACACAGCATCACTGCTCCAGGGGCAGAGAATTTGACACTCCCAAGTGCAGTTAGTTGAACTTTGGCAGAACAGACACCGATGGTGAAAAGCAGTATGTAGGTCAGCATAAACTTCTAGTTCAGCCCTTTGGAATTCAGTACTTCAGCTCCTCAGCTTAAGCAGTGAGCAATAATAGCACATTGGTGAGACAACAGCTTACGCCATGCATTGCATACTAATCATTAAGCTGGTATCGGTTCAACAGGCATTGCTTTGAATATGATTTACGTTTGAAGTCCTTTGCTCTATCTAGCACAGCAATCTATTCTTTATTCCTCAAGAATTGTTCTCCAGTGCTTCATTTTAGATAGAACAATAAGCTTCAACAGATGAAAGTGGTGTTCTCTGTTTTTTAGTTTATTTCATCCATTTCTGATAAGGCTGTGACTTAATAGTCTGTTTCTTGGAAGGATAGTGTGAAACAAGTTTGCAAATGCACTGTAAATAATGTGGTTTAGTACAGCAAATTCTACCTCATTTATGTTATTCTTGTGTGTCTGTGGAGTGATTATTTTCTCGGAGCTCTTCACTTAGTTTTCATGAATACAGTAGCAAGAAACACAAACATGAAGGTAGAATTGAAATTATTATACTAGATGTGTGCACTGGATCATAAAACACACCCTATTAATACATTTGATTTACGACATTTCAAGCATAGGCTTAACACATGGAATAGGAAAAAGAAGGTGCTGCACGATACTTCGGCATTTGAACAACTGTGCAATGAACATACCAATCCAATAAAATAAAATCCTAATACACCTCATTGCATTAATTCACAAATCAGTCTGAAGAAACCTGAAATTATGTAAATTGAGCTGAGTTCAGATTACGTTTAAATAAACTTCTAGCTTTGCATTTACTGAAGATTCCTCATTTCTGTAGGGTCTACACTAAGAGGGAACCTTGTTTTTTTTTCTCAACCCCCTTAAAAGGGAAAGGACAATCTATAGCTCAAACCATTGTCTCACTTAAAAACACATTAAATGTTGGCACTCACTTAACCTGAGGAACAAAAATACCAGCTCCCAAGGGCTGAACGAGGATTTTACACCGACCTACATACTGCTTTTTGTCATTTGTTTCATGTTAAATAATACGAGATCAAGTACGCTAGAAGGTTTGAAAGCTCCTTCTCCAAATTCCCTAACAGAGCCTTCTCATCCCAAACCCACAGCTAGAGCATTTCTTTGGAAATGCTCAACCATTCTCATCACGTGGACCTGATCAGAGGCCACTCACCAACACAAGTATTTGCAGGATAAAATCAATTCCTTGGAAATGTGTTACTTGACACCCATTACTTTTAATAATCATCCGTAACTTGTATGGGATTGCTTCTAATATTAAGAAAAAAAAGCAGTGAGCATCAGCTTCAAGGTATTTTTAACCATTTCTAGTTTCAGTTTGTTTCTTTTGAGGAAATGAGCATTAACAATCTATTTAACCCCGTTTCTCCTAATATTCATGTTGTCTCTGTAGAGCTTTAAACCAATTTTCCATGCAATAGACCAGAAGTCGCTTTAATTTTGTGAATTAGGCAAACAAGTAATAAAAAGAAATTATTATACCAAAAGTACAGCCTGAACTCTAAAAATGTGAACCATCAACTACAGCTACATTATAAGCCTTCCCAGAAGTATCATTCAAGTGGAGTATTATTCAAATGCCTTTAATTCAAAAAGCAGTAATTGTTTGAACTCGATTTGTTCCTGAATTTTCACAACTTTGGTTCTTTCGCACACTTTAGAATGCTAAATTGGTATTCTTAGTCAGAACCAAGCATAAATCTGTTGTGAAGCATTCACGTGCAGTAAATGAGCTAAGAACAGAGTTTCTCTAATCACATTATAAGATAGCTTTGTTGGTTGGTTTTTTAAAGAAAAAAAATGTATTTTTTCCACAATACACAGCTTCTATTCTTTTGTGGCTGCTCCAGGAAAGGGGGGGGGGGGGGGGGAGGCAGGGGAACCCAAGTAGCTGAGCTTATTGCAGCTAATCAAATGAATTAAAACTAAAATCCTTACCAAATTTTCAGGAAGAAAACTCAACATTAAGTGGCTTACTTTCTCACTGGCAGATTGGGAAGGAGAAGGGACAAGACACAGCAACCCCTTCTCTCACATGAGAATCATTAGCATTTACAAAGGCTAAGCTTTGAAGGGAACAAAAGCTTCCAGACACATTCTGCAAAGGAAACCTTTCAAACATCAACCGAGCACAAATAAACGATGTGCCAAGTCCGCTACAGAGAGAAACCCTGAATGCCAGAACGTTTCCCTCCCCCTTGCTTGGAGGGCCGAAAGAGAAAGACAGATTGTTTCATGCCTAGTCCTATACTGAAGTTCCCACAGAGTTCTTAACTCTTGGTGTACAAGATCTAGAAGTGGAATTCAACAGCAAGCAGGCAAGAAGTGATCAGCTATGGGAACTGACGTGACAGTTACACCATGACTTTTCTAGTCATTTTACAAAGCTCCACCACACCAGCCTATCATGTTGCTGATACCAAACATCTGGACAGTTCTATCCAGCAAGCCTAGAGATAAGGAACAGGCAAAACCAGATGGCTCTGCTTTCCATTCCAACATGAAATAAAAGGTTATGTTGAGAGCAAAGAAACAATGTTTTAGAAAAGGAATTTAACAGAATGCTAAGGTTAGGATAATCAAGCACATAGAATTAAGGATCACTGGAAGCCTTACAAATGTGTCTGAACTTAAAAACACCGTAGCAACCCATATAGAAATAAATGGTATCTTCAGAACTTATTTTACTCTGCTGTGCAGAACCAATTGCTAACTTCCAAGGAAAAAGCAGCAGGCGTAAGAAAGAAAAAAACAAATTTATAGAAAAAACAAGAATACATGTCTAGTTTACATACCATTTCTCTGTTGCATAAAATGAATGGAAAAAGAAATGGTGCAGAACTACTTTGGAAGAGATGGAATCAATTTCAGTCTAAATTGGCTTCCGAAGATACAGTGTTACCCTAAAGCTTAAAACTCATATATACAGCAGAATCACACCTTGCTGCTAGTTTCCACATCATTTGATTAGTCTCTCAAAATAACAGAACCTGTTAGGAGACCTTTGGAGACATTGGAGCTGATTTATCTGTTCTCAGAGCCACATTTCACACCTTCAGTGTTTCCCCTATTCTTAATTCTACATCTTCTATGCCCTTGGCAGACAACAACTAATTGTTACCTTCACTCTCTTCAGTAGAACTATGCTGCTTATGAAGCGCTTGGAGACCCCTCAAGGTCAAAATTCACCCAGAATCTTTGCGCAGCTAACCTAGCCCACAGAGTAAAAGGCAAGTCTACATGTTTGCATACCACAGTTCCGCATACTCAACACCTCTGTGGCTGATCCTACAGCGGTCCTAACACAAATGAAGCGGGGCCATTATTCCAGTTTGATGCTACATGTCAGTCCTGCATTAACAGCCCACAGATCTTCATGTTATGGCTACATTTGGGGCAGAGTACGGGCAGAAATACGTTGTAGGCTTGCAGCCTTGAATTGGGAGACAAGGGTAAGTCTGACTGCATTCGTCTGCACAGGAAGAAGTTAATGATCTTAATGCGTATCACTTAAAACTCAATTCCCTGTCATTGAGTTTCCATTTGCACAACTCTGGAACTGGCAGAAGTCTACATCATCTAGTGATTATCTTATCTATCATCCAGCATAATTAATTGGAAAGTTCAAAAGAACACTTCTGCTCATCTGCTTTACTCAATCTGACTGGAAGATTAAGACATCCCTTAATTTGGAGTTCTACAAGAATATATTTCTTCAAAACTGATCAGACAGTTGACTGAAATGATTTTGAAGCATGTGGATATACATTAAATCCAGTGATTAAACTTTCAGACACCCCATCCTACCGGCTTTCTTCACAAGTCTCAGTTTTCACCTTGCATAACAATCCTTTGCTTTCTTGAAAGCATTGGACCAGCTGCCCACTGACACAGGTTGCAGCCGTTAACACTCCACATTTTATCCTGACTAAACTTCAAGCTGAAAGCTCAGTGAATGCCTGTGAGTCACACAGACCCTGCTCCACAGGTCTTTCCTCCCATTTCAGCTGAAGCAAAAAAAGCATTAAGTAGCCTTGTTTTAAAGGCTCTACATAACATCAACACAGAGCTAACTTCTCCAACAGCTTGTATACACCTTCCTTGCTCTTCCTGTAGCTCCATGTGCAGAGACTGTTCTGTGACCACCTTCCAAGCTGTATTTTTTCTTGTCTTAAATGTGGCCCCCACATCCACAAAACGAGGGTCTTTTGAAGCCAGTTCAGAGTTTGAGCATTTACCTAACAAACTACTACTTCATAATATCTTACCTTTAGTTATCAGCAGTTCCCTTCTTCCTCTATAACACAAGTCAAGCCTCTGCTCTTCCTCTGCCTGCACCAAGTCACCTCAGCTGTAGACACTTCTCCATTGCACCACCCAGCCCTAACAAGCTAACTCACCACTCCTGAGGGTGACCCCACTGCCCTCACATGCCTGAGCTGCTTAGACTTCTTACCAGCCATGACAGACTTGACTGCACATAACAGATACAAAGGTTCAGGAACAGTGGTTCCTGCAGTGCGGTGTCACTCAGCCTTTAGATGATACTAAATTCCAGGTGTCTCCAAGTGAGTAATACATGAAGGTACATCTTCCTTCAGCCAAACAGAATACAGTCTCAACAAGCACAACATTTGAGATCATCTACCAAAGCTCCATGGTTCAGCTGTATACTCTGCTTCCTTTCTGGCAAAAGGACTGGCTACTACTGACTGACAAGACACTACCTAATTTTCCAGGCGAGCTGACTTGGTGATTCTGCATAAGGACCAAGCTGTCCTGCTTGCAAGTACTTCCCCTGCACCTCCCATGATAGAGCCATTGCCACATGACAGCACTTCAGATGCTTCATATCAAGTTCTTACAGTTTTGACTGGAAATACGTACAGACACAAGCTCCACTGACCATGACAGAACTCCACTTTCTAAGTGTGCTGCTATTCATGTGTTCAGTTGTCTGTCTACCTCAGCAGCTGACTTATTTTCCCAGTGCTATTCTGTAGCTAAACCATGTCACCTTTTAATCATGGACCAACAATCTGCCTTTTTAATAGGAAGTTATTTTTCAGATGACAGAAAAGGTCAAAATAGGTAATCATCACCATGAACCCACAACCACAGCAGTAAACACATTCCTTGATTTTAAATCAAGATGTAATGAATATTTATACCATCGCTTGCCATTAGCTTGTGGTTGCACACAATCCTATTTGTGGGAGAAGCCAATAAAACTCCTTAGAGCCATTTACATTCAGCAGAGTGATATCTTAGTTTACAAATACTTATGATTAGGACATACTTTGTTCTGTGTTTGCAAACCAGTGGGAATGCAAATCTTGAAGTGTTTTCCTAGCTGCAACAAAGTGAAGACTTACAAAATATACACTTGCTTCAGTAATTTAATCAAGAAATTCAACAACCTTTTGGAAAATCAAGCCTGCAGAATAAACAGCTGAGGCAAACGCTACTAGAATGTTTGTCCTTAATGCACAAATGGGCATCTACTACCGCATGGCCCACTGGAAGTCAGAAATCCACAGCAGTGTCATAGGAACACATACAGGACAGCTCATCACTCAAACTCTTTGTCCCTGCATTTGTCCTCAGAGCACCGGCTCTATACCCAACAAGGCTAATCCTTCAGCATTCCACAAATACTTGATCAAATTTGTAAGGACAACTAAATAATGAATAAGCATAATTCCTTGAGGTAAGGAAGCTTAAAGCTACACATAGGTAAAAGTGACAAACTACAATGTGCTACTCATAAGTTTTTGGAAAGGAAGGAGCATTATAGCTAACATAGGAGTTCACAAAACTTGTTGGGTCAGCCACATTAGCAGCAACTTAGAGCAGAATAATAATGGAAAGAGACCAATTTTCATGCATAAGCCCTTCCACTGAGAATGAGAGAAGACTTAAGATTGGCAAAGCACACTGTTCTATTCCGGCTACTCTGAAGAGTACAGTGACTACAAGTGTTACTCCCAAGTAGGAACAAGAATTCTTTGTCAACATGGAAAACAAATTCTGATTTTTCAAACTCTTATAATTGACTACTTTTTAGCTACAAAGCTAGAAGTACAAGCTAAAAGGAAATAAAATGAAATAATTCCGCACAACTCTACATGAGCTTTTAGGATTGCAAGTCTCTTTGTGGTGTTAGGACAGCAAAGCTGAAGTAGTCTTAAGTCAGAGATTTATATCCCAGACAAGCCAGTTAACTTTTATATGGTAAGGCTGGAGAATCCTCAATTAGTTTTAAGTCTCCTTAATGAGGCAAATCAACAAAATAATATGCTAGTCTGCTCACTACATCCTTATCTGCATTCATCTTGGAAAATTAAGCACTTCTGGCAGTTTGTACATATAGCTTCTGAAATGCTAGATAAATATTTAATAGCAAGCAGACCTTCTTGGTCATGAGAAAGATCATGTTTCTGGCCAAATCTGCAATATTACTGTAATTATCAATAAAAAGTGATATTGTACATCCTATAACTCTAGTTAATGTCATTTTCAACAGAGTAATACTTTATATAGCTTTGGGGGAGAAAAAGCCATACTTTTTTTAACAAATCTTTTCAGCCCCTAGATAAAGATAGAGGACAACTGATGAATATTCTACTTGTGTTTCAATAAGACTAAATAAGTTGAAGAGCTACTACCTAGTTACTACCATAGCTACTTTACTACCTAGCTAGAACTCTTCCTGCATTATATACCTTTCTGATATTTAAACAGGGAGGATCATTTTTCAGGTAACACAAATTTAAGGCTTGAGAGGTCTAAAACTTTGCCATAAATCCCCTAATGAAATGAATACTATTACAGCCTCATATTTTTTTATTTCCTTTACCTCCCTGGAGGGGAGCTGCTCACAATTACAGCTTCATCCTCAGGGAGTTTATTAGGTTACATAACATTAAGGAATGCATTTTTCCCTAACTAAAACTTTAATTCTAAGAAGCATTTAGGATTCTACCTTGTCAAAGACAGAAAGAATTACAGCAGTGTTTATAATCAGGATTTCCAGCTTTTGAGTTAACAGGACAGGCAGAAGAACATACCACTTTTGTAGAGTGCAAACTCACCTCCTCTTTACCTGTCTTCTCTGTTTTAAGAGCATATTGCAAGGATTCATAACCAGGATCATTCACCTTCCAATGTTCTTAGGTTTTTTTTGTGTTCAATCAAGCGAAGCAAATATTAGCATTACTCTAGTGACCACGTTCACTGCTCCAAGCTTCCCAATAAAGCTGAATAAAAGAAGTGACAATATGCAGTACGGTAGGACTCCTAAAGTGAGGCTGCCTAGTAAAAAGGGCCTTTCCTAGCCAAAATCTGGTTATGAACTACTGGAGGACAAAGAAACAGAACACCAACGATAAGAACCATTTCTCCTATCTGAGCATAACATCTCAGAAGCCTTCCTTTAACGTGATCAGAGAAACATAGACCGATATAGGACATTAAATCTGGAGTAACTTACCTTCTGTGCATGGCACTCAGAAGACATATAGGTAGGCTAACGTCAGAAAGAAGCAAGACCAGAGCTAGTACACATGAAAAACCAAGAAGGGGTGAAAACTAACCATAACAGCCTGGAGCGGCAGCCTCACCAACAAGGACACAGTGCTACAGACCAGAACATGGACATTCATTTGCAACATTACCAGGCCAGCAATTACAAGCCAAATACCAGGTCAGGCCCATGCTCACACTGCAAAACTCCTATTATCAGGTAAAAGACACTACTGGCTTCAAAGATGGCTCTTAAATAGCTTTCTGCAGAGGGTGTGTGGGTAGAGATTCCAGGAGAAGCTGATCTAGGCAATTAAGGCTTATTGGTGCACTCAGGGCCCTGAAAAAGAGTTAGTTGAAGTTGATGTGATTCCTTGAAGCTGAGAATAATTAGATAACTGTGTGTTTTGACCCAGCTGGATAATGTCTTCCCTGTCGAAGGCACTAATTACTCTTACTTGGGTTATCACAGCTATTACTAGATTTTCTCTAGCCAGAAGGAACATAGGTACATTTTGCAAGGCTTTCTCCAAGGGATTTCAACAAAGTCTTCTGTGGATAAACTGTGAGAGATTTGTCAAGGCTGGTGACATATTTTATGCCTTCTGCACTGGTATTTCCCACTGGATTTGATAAATCCAGTTTTCTTCAGAGAAATCAGAGAGCTGCTCAAGGCAAGCACTATGTAGCTTAAGCTGAGAGTTTCAGTGGAGCCAGGCTGTCTTTGGGTCTGTTCAGAACAAGATTAGATTTAGGCCTGTGTAAATCACCTTAGGTACGAGTTTGCTGGGCTTGTGACAGAGAGTTGTGGACTGAGTTTACACACACACATCATTCTTTCCAAACAGGACTGTATTAGTGAGGCCTTAATTTGATGTAACACTGTTCCGACAAAATGAAAAGAAAAAGCCATTTTAGGCAGGTTCAGTGATTTTAACAATGTTGCGTCTCTAACACAACAGGAACATCGCTGCACTAATGTTAATCCAGTAGTAAAACCCTAGATATTACAGGAGGGCCCCTTGCATGGAGCATCACCTCTACAATAGCTCTGCTGAGGATCCAGTAAATCACCTGATAGATATTTTAGCAGCTAGTCCAGCTCAAGCTCTGTAGTTACAGCCCTGGTTAGACATGATGATATGCTACACAGCTGGCATCACAAGCATGCCAGAGCTAAACCATCGTGTCATTTCATGTCATTACATATAGCCTAAACTCTTTCTGCACATGCTCTGATTTCTGTGTTCAAAGATTTTTAGCATGCCTCCCATCTGTTTCTGAATCTTAATTCGGAATTAAACCTGGGGTCTGTTAGAGCTGCTGGATCTCCATGTGACTTTCCTTCTGGAGGCACAAGAGCATGGAAGTCTCTGTCATTGCTGTTTCAACATTTTTGTTAATTCAGTGTTAAGCTGGGCTTTGAAAGCTATTGGGAGGAAAGCATGTATTGTTTGTCCACTAGAGCCATTGAGTACATGAAGTAAAAAAAGAGATGTTCTAATGAGATTTTCTAGCTACAAAAACCATGTAGGTATCGTGTATGGAAGACCATATATAGTATGGTGACTTTTTTGAGAATATTGTATGAACTGGAAAGAGATTTATTCTTTACTTACAACCAATAGCCAACTTTCCAATCAGTTTTCAGAAGTGAAACTATATGTTCTGGTAGACCAAAGTCCTCTGAAAAATGTGCAGGGAAAGGAACAGTTTTTTAAAAACCCCTCTGATTTTCAAAGAAGAATCCTGCTAAACGTTTGTTTACTCAAACCCAAAACATCAGCCTTAAGTTCTTCAAAATGCAGGACAACTACAGAGTCTGTGTATTTCAACTGTTACCATGTTTGCACAATGTCAGTGACAGGGCCTTTCTTGTGAGAATTAATGCAGCGTCTTGTGTGCAGGAAGTCACTGGAGTTTAAGCCACTGCAGAAGTAAATTTAAAATGATGCTTTTACAAGCACTTTTCTAACTTACCTGCAGACACATGCACAGATATGCTGAAAATACTGTGATACTTACAATGATAAAGCATCTCAGACATCCCAAAAATATACTTAATGATTGTACAATAAAGCAACTTCTAGTAAAAATACACCACTCTGATGCAAACAACATCTGAAACGTCCTGAGTGACTCTGCGAAGAGCCGAGGTGTTACATATGGAATGGGTACAACAGTCACCTCTATTACTTCTAGCAAAATACCATCATGCAGAGTGGCACCTTAATAAAAAAGGTTTTTGGTAAATCATGTCAAAGCCCTGAGTGCACTAATAGGCCTTAACTGCCTTAAGCAGCTCCACCTGGGGCCTCCTCTGAACCTAGACTCCATATAAACTCAGGCTGAGGCCTGACTTCCCTCTTTCTTTGAGGGCTGTGCAGTGGTCCTGGCTGAACTAGGGTCTCTCTGATGGTCTCTCAGCTGTGGTGGTAAGATTTGTTGTTCTTTTCTGCCTGCTCTGTTTGCCTACTCCTGGTGCTGGGGGTTGATGCCCTGTGTTGTAGCTCCCAGGTTGCTTTCCTTGATGGCACAGCCCTGCGCTGGCTGCTCCCTTGTGTATAAATAGTATTTTAGCCTTGCTTTTGGGTTGTGGTTTGTTGTTGTTGTTGCTGGTTTGTTGGTTGTTTTAAAAATGTACAGTGTACAGTATCTGGGGCTTTGTGAATGGACCCAATGTCCAAAGATTACTGAAACCCTGTGGTAAGAGTTGCCTTTTTTTAGCAGTTTTCTTTCCCTACATGAAATGCAGAGGTAATAATGTGCCTCTTCCCATTTGCCATTGGGAAGTCAAGCCTATAAAAAAGGAGATTTTATGTGTTTCCTGGAAGGAGTGGAAAAATATTTTAGCACAGGTCAGAAAAGAGAGCAGAAATTGCTACCGAGTTTAATGTAGTTTATGCAGGATAAGTTCAGGTGTTGCTTGTTGTGGGCTTTCAGGTATGAGAGAGTGTGCAAATGAAGAGATGAAAAAAACAGGGTTTGCCTTGCTTTTAAGGACTAAATTAAATTTTTCTGGGATTATGTGAAACAGTCAGTGGCTCAATACTGCTTATAATTCCTTTACAAGACACTAAAAAGTTTTCTTTATTTATAATGTTCAAATTAAAACTCTCATTTCTGGCATACATGAAAGCTTATATTCACTGAAGGACAGGTTACAATAAATAAATGTTATTTTGATAAATGTAATTGTTATCTAATAGCCTCTCAAGGAAAAGAAGAGAAAGATGAAAACTTATTTGAGTGCCCCAGCTTGGATCTCAAATATGTGATGACTATCTTGATTTCCCTGGCTACTTGATCAAGCCAGTTTCCCTGGAAAAAGTATGCCATTCCAGAAACTGGAAGTAATTTTGAGTGTTAAATGAAAACAGGAGAATTGCTATAGCTTACTTCGTCCAGGAACTTTGTATTCTGTGATAAATTTCTGTGCCTCTCATGTTAGAATATAAACTATTTCTTTTACTCCTCTGTTTATTAAAGTGTAAAGGATATCATGTCTGTTCCCTCACAGGTGGAGCAGGGAAACTGCTTTTTTGTGCGCAGACAAACTCGGGACAGACTGCAACAAGCTGTTGGCTACTGACTGTGAAATGTAAGCCTCAGATTAATTGTACATAGAGGAAGCTTTTTAGAATGGAAATATGCAAAATGGATCATTTTGGTCAAAAAGTACATTAGACAATAACCGATGCTTTAATATTCGCATCTCTGCATTCAAATATTGATTTCATATGAAAGTTGGCACGTTATAGGAAATGATGGCTTTCCAAAGTGTTTTCTGAAGTAAAACAATATTTTTTTTGCAGGTTTTTTGTTTTAATCCTGGCTTTGGTTTGACAAATTTGGTCTAGTAAGCTTCGTTTGTTTCTGACTCTAAGGTCTTAATAGGACCCTTCTCGTTTCGGAAATGCAAAAATTGAAAGGATGTTGAAAGGCCTGGTTAAAGACAATGCCAAGGTACTATGACAAAGTAACAAGTTAATTATCTTGATAGAGTAACCAGTGACTAAGTCTGATTCTCTGAGGTGAGATGTTTGTGGTGTGACTCATTCTGAAAGACCTATATCTTTCTACCTTGAGCCTGCAGCACCTCTCCGATCCCCCTGCAGCCTGCCTGCATGAGGGAGCTCAGAAACTCCATGGTCTCCATCAGGCATATCCCTGGCTGGATTGTACTACCCCATTTTCAGTTCAGTCAGGTATCACGATATGGATGTAAATTAAGGATTAAGATTTCTTTGCTACTTCTTTGCCACTTCTTTGCCAAATGACACTTCACATACTTGCTTTTCAAAGCTTGTATCAGGAAGACATTATTACGCCTGATAATTCTGCAATGCTGACAGCAGCAACAATACTCTTCTGCCTAGTCCTCCTCTCCCCCACAAGAACTTCTATGCAGTCTTCCATAGTTTTTCTGTTTAATAAGTTAATTATCCTAGACTATATAGAAATATAATTCAGCCTTTTATATATCAAAGACTTTAGATATCAAAGCCTTTTAGATATCCTAGCCTTTTGATCATGGCTAGGTTTTTACAGCAGACCATCTTGGCAGATGAGTTTCCATGGGTTGGCCAAATGGGGTTCAATCATAGCTGCTGCTCTCACAAAGGTTTAATCCTGACCCACCTGTGCACCAATGCTAGAGTCAGGCTTCCTGCCAATGGGTGCTCCATGTGCAGGTCTGTGCATCATGGTCTGTGCCAGTAGGGTCCCAGCTCTGGCAGAGTGTAGATAACTGAAGCCTGGCTTTCAGTGTCTGAGGGTGTGGTGTGTGAGAAAAGTTAACCTCAGTTATTCTGCTATAGTTCTGTACCAAGACTATCTGTTGTTCTGATGGCTATTTCATCTGAGATGAACAGAAGTAATGAGGCAAAATGCCACGAAGGTTACAGTGAACTCAGAAGAGCAAGAAATCATTTGCACAAGACAGATGTGTCTTCCTAATTATCTCTGTGTGGTGGAACACCTTGCATTTAGCAATGCTAACTTGTAGTTTGGGCATCTCGAGATGATCAATGTCCCTGTATAAAGCCTCCTGAAATATTTGTGTTGGATGATCACAGGCTGTGGTTTAAGAATCTGAAGCTTTCCATCTGAA
This sequence comes from Coracias cyanogaster, assembly GCA_033124195.1. Classification (NCBI taxonomy): domain Eukaryota; kingdom Metazoa; phylum Chordata; class Aves; order Coraciiformes; family Coraciidae; genus Coracias; species Coracias cyanogaster. The sequence goes on from JAVSBS010010619.1 coordinate 57,743, forward strand.
TTTCTTTGACTTTGTGATATGTCATTCAGAATGCTATTTAAACACTTCCGTTTGCAGGATTTTCCTTCTTTGAAAGACTAGAGGATGTTCCTTTGCAGGTCTTACAAAATTAAGGTGAAAGAACAAGGTAATTATGTTTAAAACTGTTTTCTTAAGCTATTTTAAACATAAAAATGGAACAGTTTAATTCCTTTGCATTACTTGGCTTTGTTGCAATCACCTGTAGCAGTCAACAAAGCAAACTGAAGTGAAGGATTGTACTTTTGGAACACACTTGTAATGCAACCTTGCAGTAAGCTATTAAAAAAAATAACAACCCAAGTCCAGAGAAGCTGTTATGCAGTTAATGTTTTGCTTTTAAAATGTATAGATTTAAACATTGTAAGAAAGTATTAATAGCATTCTAATTTTTTCTTCAGTTTAGGGTGAATTCTACAGTCTGTTGGAGTTGAAAATCTGTACTTTTACCCTGAAACACAATATGGTAACATTTTAGGAAGGAAAAAGGGGTATTTTCACTTTTCTAGGAACAAAACAAATGTAGGAAAGGGCTTTGTATTTTTGCTTCCATGTAAGAGCTGTATACACAGGTGAAAAATAACAGAGCAGAGGGCATAGTAGTTAGCGCTTTATGAACTGGATGTACTTTTGGTGTGTGGAAAAAAAAAATTCATTTCACATTGCACTGTGGAAAAACACTGTGCTTTATTTGTCATGTTTTCTCTCACTCCCAACAGCACTCATTCCTATTCAAGCTCCTATGGCCATTAATTGAACTTCAGCTGAAAACATTTCTTTCAGATTGTGCTGCAGGTCTAAAGAACAAAATCTGTAAAAGGAAAGGCGAAAAAGTCAGAAAGTTTTCACTAGTTTACAAGTTGTTCCAGTCCCTAGATTTTTAACTAGAGTTTCCATTTATCACCTTGCTGACTGAATGTGAGGTCTGTGGACCTTGAAGGCTGAAGCTTTTCTCAACTTCCTTGATTTTGTAATATCTGTCTCATTCTGATTGTTACTGATGAATTCTTTTAATGCATTTTGAGCTAGCAAGAAATGAGTGCATTGTGAATATCCTCTGTAACACCTACTGCCCATTTTAAGGTTGTATTGTGAAGGAGAAAGACGGTTCACTTTCTTCTAGAATCAGTCAGAATCTCTGTAGTCTAATAGTGTATGAGGACAAAGGACTGCCTGCCACGCTGGCCAGGAGAGCAGCTTCTTATTGTACATCTGTCTTTTAGGTTTCTCTAGTAGATTCTTTCTGTTTCTGCAATGTTTTGGAGGGGCACAATATGCTATGACTAAAACTTCTGTATCATTTTCATTTTCAGAGTAGGAGTACCATCACAAAACAACCCACAAACGGTTGCAAATGTTTATTTTTTGGTTATTTTAATTACTCCTTTTTTTGGAATATAGAACATCTGTAACAAAATTAAAATTTGTAGCGTTCTAAGTTTTAGAAGGTAATAAAAACCTTGGCCTGTGGCACATACTCTCACAAATGGCAATCATGGCTTGACAAATGAAGCTATGATGTTTGGTTTCCAGAACTCATTCTGGGGCTTATCTAATCAATATAAAGTATCTGGAAAGTATTTATTTGGCAAGAAAGAATGGATATGACTTTTCTCCCTGTGTAAATAAAGCTGTCGGTCCCAATTAGGCCTTCCCTTGTATCTCGAATGGATACTTATCACTGTAAAATATTACTGCTTTCTACTGTACAGTGTTTAAATTACTGGATGAGAAATTACTATAGAACTACATTCTGCATTGCTTCAGGTTTCTAGAGATGTTTTAAAAGTGTCTACATGCACAGACTTAATGAAAACTTTGTTTGTGTTTGAGAAGTTTGCTGGTGATAACGAAGAGCTGATGATAGGGAATAGTTCAGAATAGTAAACATAAGGGATGTTTATCATCTGGATTCTTAAAGGAGAAGGAATAAACTGCAGCTAGAGGCTCTTTTCAGCATGACAGCAGGTAGTCAGCCATAAAGCCAAGTTATTAAGCGGAGATATAGGTACTCTATAAGAACTCTTTTTATGAATTAGGGAGAGAAATCCTGCCTCCCAGCAATCACAAAGGAAAAAATAAGAGGGAACATTTCAGAGCCTCCCAGAGGAAGAGAAACACTGCTGAGTAGATGAATACTATTTACTACCTAGGAGGTTATGGAAGGTACAATGGCTGGGGCAGGCTGATGGGTTAGGGAGCATCTGGGGTAGGATTCTTAAGCGGTTGAGTCTCTACCAGTTATAATCTGAAGGCAAACCCAGAAGTGTCAGAAGAGCTGGTTGAGTCACCATTTCTCTTTATATGAATAGGTACAATTAATGGCTGTTGTCATGGAGCAAGGGAAGGCCCTCAATCCCTATTCCCTATTGAACTCCTCAGTACTTGGTTCTGTTAATCCTGCTCAAGTCAGGATTTGACCCATGGCAAGTTTTAATCCTTCCAGGAAAATGGTATACCACTGCTAACCTTTTTCATACTGTTTTGAAAAGAATGATTTCTCACAAGTGAGATGGTTTATAACCTCGATTGAGTTAAGGTGTTTGTAGTTTCAGATGAAATTTTTAGGGTAGTTATCTAAGGAATCTTCATCTTTTGACCTTTTCCCATTTTCTCACCTTCTCTTTTCCTTCTCAGTTGAGCCCTGGGCCAGATCTAACCAAATTTGACAAGAATTTAAAATACTTCTTAGCTGTTACAGGCCTCACTAAAGCAGATGTATGAAGAGACAGATGGGAGAAACCTCAGGTACAGGGCAAGCTGTGCATTTAACCACAATGCCAGAAAATGCATTGAGGAGATGGCAGATAGTAGCCATATGGTATGTCAGGTTTCAAGACTTACACTGCTCACAGACTATTTTATCTAAACTACTTGGGATTTAGACCAAAGCAAAAGTGTGAGTGGCTGATAACGTACAAAAGGGAAGAGCATAGGCCAGACTCTCCTAGCGTAAACACTAAATGAGGCATGTGGGAAGTGATGAATAGTTTTCCTTCAGCAAAATATTTTTTTTAAAAAGAGCTGTCTTCCTTAGAGGACACTGTCCCAGTATGAGTGTCTAGTCACATTCCTGCAAGCAATTCTTTCAGTCTGTTTTCTTCCTTCTTTTCAAGACTGACTATAGTAGGTATCAAAGTCTCTTTGATAAAATCAGCAAAAGAGGTCAAATGAGAAATCTATTTCCCTCTCCCCACCTCCCTTCCTTGACCATGTGGTTTTTATAAGCTCTTCAAGGGGAAGCTTTGCTTCAGGAAGGATGATCCCAATTGCAAAAACACCTACCCCCCCTCACTTTCTCTTCTACTTAAAAAAAACCCCAAAGATACAATAAAGTGCCCTGGGAGGACTGCATGCAACTAAAAAATACCTGTATTTTGATGGGATTAGCTAGCATATTTCATTGTCTGAACCTTGGGTGAAGTGATTTTACACATTTCTGAATCCATTATAATGTAGTTGGCAGATCTGTTTTCTTATTGAAATTCTGTCATTTCCTTCCACAGAAGAATTATCAAAGACAGCTGCCCTTTATTTCTTCGTATCATATGTCTGAATTTTTTCAAGAGACAAAAAGAAAAGTGGCTCTGTAAGAAATCTGCCCTAGGAAAGATAGATATTTCTCTATAGTTATACTTTTTCCTCCAGTCTGTTAGATACTCATGCTCTGGCTGTTGTTTATGTAGTATCTTGATATACTATGAAAAAATCTCAGGATTCCTTTTGGAACTACAACACAATGGCAGTTGGATCAATCTTCTCAAATTCCCCTAGTAGTTTTCCCCTGGGCTCTTGCTTAGGATTACAGCTGTCAAGAAAATAACCTGGAGAGCAGGGAGGGGTATGAGGTTGGTTTGTTTCAGGTTTAAAGAAAACACCTGGGCATCTCTCCCAGCTAGTTCACATCACTCAAAGGCCTAAAAAAAGTGAATCCCATCTCTATTTCAAGTTATCCAGAACCAGTCTCAGAGATCTGAGCAGGGATCATGCCTGTACCCGGAAAGAATTGTCTGCGTTTAGTGCAGTTTTGCACTGAGGCAGAGCTATTCCATCTGCGCTCGACAGTAACCTTTACTTTGCAGAGTCCAGTCTAAATAATATGCCAAGCAATGGGGAGAAAAAAACCCAAACTACAATGTGATCTATCAGGGAATATTAGATAGGGCACAGAGGCATGAATATTTGCCTTATTATTTATTATGTAAAGTCAACACATTGTGTTGTCTTTTTCTAGCAATATCCTTCAAAGCAGAGTGTCTCGTTTGCTCTTCCTACTCTGGTGTTGGACATAGGCTTTCTCATTCTACTACAAGAGATTTGAACAAATCTAATGCTTGTTGTAAACTATCTGAGGAAAGAAGTCTTTTACTGGCTCCAAATCTTGTTTGCAACAAGATCCAGTACTACAAGCAAAAGTTCCAACGATGACTAAGAATTTAGATTACTGCATGACAGCACAGTATGCATCAATAAGTAATTTGCTCAATGAGTAGAAAGTCTGCATGTTCAACTACCATATCCAGTCTTTTCTCCAGTGTGTAAGTAGGCAGAAGGATAAGATTTTTTTCCCCATTAAGAACTTACTGATGTAGAAAAATCACATTATCCAGACACCAGTTACTTATTGTTGTATTAATTGACGGGTTTTATTTTACTATCATCAGATTAGCTATGAGGTGAGAAATCTAGGAAAGGCATGGGAAATCTCTTGTTTTGGTGTCATGTGCCTACTAAGACTACCTGTGAGAGACTAAAGAGGTTAATGCACAGCAAGGTGCAACAGTAGTTTAGTAATTACCTTAAAAAAAAAAAATCTTCCTACCTCTTTGCTGTCAATCTGTAACGGAAGTCTTCTGCCAGCTCCTGGATACAGGTGAACAACTTGTATACAATTCCATTAGCATCTGAGAGATGGTACCTCCTTGAATAAACAATGAACGAGTTTTATTTCCATTTTGTATGCAAGATCGCCACTTCTTTGACACTGTGTAGGCTGCTTACTTCTGTTCTTGCCCAAAGCAAGCAAGAGATTATCCAGAGCAATTGTTGTTCTTCGGGCTTTCAGTAGATTACCAACATGACATGGAATATGAACCTTTCTGGATAAAACAAGTCCAAAAAGGCTGCGAAGTGTATCTGCAGGCAGGTTCACTGAGCAGACAGTCCAATTTGCTTATCTTCTGCTCATTTTGTACCACCCCATCATCCTGTTGAACTGCTGCTTGAGACTTTACCTGTACTTCACTGTACTTAGTTTGTCTGAGGACTTCCTACAGTAGAAGCAGAAGTGCTGCAACACCTTAAAAATAAGCCACGTGGGCTTGAAAAGGAGTTAAGATAGGAGTCAGTTTTTCAACTCCAGGTAACATTTGCTATGTGCATTTTGGAACAGGACTTTTGGAGTTCACTTATTTGATAGACAGTTATTGGTATAAGACATTATTAGAAGAGATCACACTAGCCAGGCATCATCACTAGAACATTAATGTGGGACTTTTTTACATTGTATAAAATATCTGAAATGCAGAATTGCAGACTATATTTGATCTTTCAACATTGTATATTGGAATGTGCAACATTTCTCCTGCATTCCCTACTACTTGATCTCTGGAAGTTGTGCTAGTACTGCAACTGCTGAACACAAAGCAGTAGGAAAAAAATTTAAGACTAAGACACAAGCAAGTGAATAATTCAAATAATGAAATATTAAGACATACATTCTGCAGTCTGCACACAATGATCTAAAATTAACACATAGCTTTCTATTAGCATGAAATTTAGGGAAAATAGGAACATGTGCTTTAAGAAATGAGTAATAGCAAATGCATTCTGTATGCAAATTTACAGCACATGTCTCTGTTGAAATTAAGTGTTGCTTTAATCAGTTCTGCAGCGGTGGAAACATCATTCAAATTAGAGTTTATACACAGAGCAGTTGGCTTTAAAGGAATATCTGGTCTATTCGGCAATCATATAATGAAAAAGGGCCATGACCTCATCTATGCTTGGGACCTTCTGATGTGTTTTATGATGTTTTGCTCTCTGAGGTGAAGTAGTAGATTCTAATACCATTAAATGCATTTACTTTCTCCTGTTGCCACAAGCTGGAGATGAGAGACTTTTTTCCTGCAGGCATTTTTTTCCCCTAAGGCCTGCCTTAAGGCAAGCTTTTACTTGGCTTCCATTTTGTAACATAGGGGAAAAAAAGCTATTATGTGTGTTTTGGTAGTCAGGACACTCAAATACAACCATGCAAGAAGAAAGGTGCATTTTGAATCTATAGAATACTTAGTCATAACTAAATTATCAGCTGAATTGTACAAACACTGTATTCATATTTCTTTATGATTTTTTCACAAAGAATTTGCTTTGTTAGAAAATGGTTGAAGCCCTATGCAAATGGTCCACACATTTCTGATGTTCTTGTTTACCTAAGTTTGTTTTTAATCAGCTCTTAAAGGTTTTTAAAATCGTTTGGTTTATCTTTTTTACCTCTTGCAGGGCTGGGAAGGGGAGGGTTGTTTTATTTTCAGTCTGCAAACACATCTGGAATGAGGAATAAAGTTCAATCGGTGTTCTTCTAAAATATTCATTTTAGGATTCAGTGCCAATAAAGTTAAGGGCCAAAGTTCTTTTGCATTAACCTAATCTTGCTGTATTTGAACTGTGAATAATGCATGCAATTTTATGAATGCTGTTTACTTCATTGGTTTTAAATGCGAAGATAAATGTTTCTATTAGCATATATCAATCACCAGGTTTTATAAGAAGGTAAAATTCATAACTGTATTCTACCAATGCCTTTTTAAACTATGAGGAATTTCACCAGACTTATTTTATTTGTAATCCTAAAGCAAATGCAAAAAGGATACAGAGCAACTTGTGTTTGGGCAGTCGCACACGTGTTGAGAGGGAATGGCAAGCTCTTTCTAGAGTACCCTTATCTAATCTGTAGTGCTTTCAATACTTTCAGCTGAAGATCCAAAGACCTTTACTCCCCAGTGTGCTGATTTTATTGTCAGAAGGATTCTTCTCTTGCTTGCTCTATTAAGCCACAATTGAACGCTGCTCTGAATGACAGCCTCATTAGCTACAGTTGCAGGACACAAAATCAAACTCAGTTATAATGGGAATCCATGTCCACAATACATTTTGCCCTAGTTAGCAACAAATGCTAAAATGATGTGACAGACTACTAGTCACTTCACTGTTACCTGTACTTTCAAATTGGATTTGGTCTTATGGGTCAGCTTCCTATAGCAGTTACCTTTCTGAACCCTTCGAAGTAATTACTACTGCCCTGCAAGTTCAATTAAAAATCCACTGCCATGTAGTCTATCAACTTTCAAACACTTCAAATAATTTAAAATAGATGAAATCTGGATTTGTTTATACCAAATGTTTGTTACTTCTTCCTTTCTTAGGATATTTCTATGTGCTATGTAATGAAGAGAAAAATGATGCCCTCTTACCACATTTTTCTGATCAGAAGGATCCTTGCACAGAAGATTATCAAACACCTTGCTATTTCTGTTTTAACGCAAGCTAAATTATACAGGAAAACCCAATCTATTTCTAAGTCATTTAGAGAATTTTGTTTTCTAAATGTACGCTCTACACTGCAAGGACAGGATAGATACATATTTTTCAGGCTTGTTTCTAACAGAAGTGTAAGGTTTTTGTGGTCTGGGTTTGCTGTTGTTTTTTTTAGTGGAAAGCTCCACTTCTGTTCATATCAGGGGTTCCTCCAACAGAGCTAGCTGGTAGACTGCTTCTTGCTTGATCCAACAAGCTAATTTTAAAAGGTCTTATCCATCCACAGGGATCAATACAGGCTACTTATTTCTTTCTAGATGCTTTTATTAGCATTTCCCAACCAAGAACATCAAAGTACGTCTAACTTAAACTTGCTGACTTGCAACTGTGGTTGTCTTTTCTGGAATTTTTGCCTTTTTTCCTAACAAAAATATTTTTGCAGCAAAGTAAACCTCCTCTTTCTGAAAACAGCTGTTCAAGCTTGTGATTCTGTGCACTTTGTGTCTGTTTTGCTCTACTTTGGTTAAATGTTAAAAGTTTATTTTGGAAAAGAATACACAGACCTAAGCAGTATTCTTTACTACTATTCATGTTAACATTCTTCAAACTTGAATCCTTAAAGTTACTCTCTCTCATGTTCCCTCTTTCCCTATTATTATTTTTATAATGCTTTTTTCTCTTTGCCATGTAAGAAAAAATAAACAGGCAATGGAACCTTTCTGTTCTGCTGCTCAGATGCTGAACGCAGTCTTTAGGCATTACAACTAGGACAAAAAAATCCAGCTGGTGTTGATTTCAATAAGAAGACATTAATCCACCATCCTTCCTCTTTAATAAATGTGTGAAAGAACACTCCCAATTGTATTGACACTGAAGATGTCTCTGAAACAATGAAACCGCAGTAAGATGGCAAAAATAACTGTGCCTTTATGAGCGCATTTAAATGAATAAACTTAACAATTGAATGTTCTTTGGCATTGTGTAGCATAGCAAGATTCATGGTGAAGGGACGGATGCAGTGATGTGATGCATGCTGATAAAAAGCTCTCATATGAAAGCACATGCTAGAAGATTTCGCTTCGCATTCAGTACTATAATTTCTTGTGAAAATCATAGCTATAGCATTTCTTCTCTTGCTCTCCTTTATTTCATAAGGTCACAATTTCAAAAACTCAGGCTAGATAAAGTATGAGAAACAACTGTGACAATGAAATAGCAGGGTACATGCAAAGTGATCTTTTGGGTCTTTTCAGTACCTGATTCCAGAACCTAGCTTACAATCACAAACTGTTTGGGTACAGCATAAAAACCAAGATTAGAAAAAGGAAAACTATCAAGGGAGTTTAATGATGTCATCATAAATACTTTTTAAAATGAGATGATTGTCAGGGAGGGAAAGGTCAACTCTGCTGCTGAAGTTGAGGGCTTTCCTCTAGTAAGCCCCAACAGTAAGCAGTCAATGCATAAACCATAAGTATGTCCCACAGCTTGTAAATGTGGTTGGTTTCATTGTCTCCTCCCTTTGGGTCATCTCTTACCCCAGCTGTCATGATTTTCTCTTCCTACAACTTTCCTTTTTCAAAGTTCTCTCCACTGTTTTTTTTATATGCGTACTTTGATATGAATTCCTTTCTACCAACCCTAAGCTTGTGGGTACGTGGAGCTACTAGACTCCATTTATTGCTGCTGCGCTGGTTTAGTCCTTTGCTTTCATTTCTACCCTCATCATCAGTGAACAAATGCAAGAGGTTTCCCTTATCCTATTTTGCATAAACTGATTTCAGACTACAAAAGTGCAACCAAACCCAGCAACAAGGGGCTGAAAGAAAAGGATGTTGATTTACTTGCTGCTGCTATTTCACCAAGAGCAAGACTTTAATTAAGGATGTCCCTGCTCCCTGCAGAGGGGTTGGACTGGATGATCTTTAAAGGTCCCTTCCAACCCAAACTATGACTTCTTACTTTGCACTTATTGGTTCCCCAAAATCTTGCTGTATCTTGCAGACTTTTCTTGATTTCTTTGCAGTTTTTCAACTCAAAGTAATTAATTTTCAAATGCCTACATGAGTTAATTGAGTTCATCTGGTTAGTTAACTCTTGCTGTATTTTTATAGAACTGTAAGATTATGTACCTTAAATGCTTTCAGTTCTTCTGGCGATGTGCATTTGATCTGAGAAAGGAGCTAAAGATGGAAGTCTCAAACTTTTTCTTTGGAAATCTATCTCTTTGGAGATGCTGAATAGTTCTTTTGAACTAACAGTGTGTGCTTGCTAGAATTTTTTAGAAGAATTTATAAATAATTTAAAATTCACTTAAAGGAAAAATTATATGCTATGAGTTGTCTAAAATAAACATAACTACCTGGGGGCATGCACTGAGAAAAAGTAATTCTAAGGGGATAGGAACTAATTCAATCCTGAAAATGTCATATTAATGATTAGAAGTGCTTTTTGGCTGAATAGAACAAAGGCAGAAGTTGTTAGAAAGCAAGCTTTTCATACCTTAATTTATGCTTCTAAACCTAAAAATAATTGTCCAAGTCCCACTTGTCTGAATAGAGCAACCTCTATCATTGACACTGAAGCTAATACTAAGAACTCTTTATTTGCATTGCATTTCATGTAGAGAAGCCAATCCTGCATTCCTTAGGTATCTGTTGACCAAGGAGTGATATCAGTTAGACCAAGGATGATGCCAAAACTGGAGTCATCTCCTCTTTGTGAAAGAGGCAAACATCCCACTGTACAAGGTGATTCCACCGTATAATTTCTCTCAACCTATGGTTCATGTAAGCGGCTCCTCCAATCTTAGTCTGTTTCCTCCATCTCCCTCAGTCTCTCTTTAGTTGTCCTAATCAGTCATTGCCCACAAACAGGTCAGTGAAAAAGAAAATGCAACCTTAATTTCTAGATTTTTCTCTTCAATATAGAAAATTGACATATAAACTTGTAAAGAGGCCATGCACAGCTCAACATAATTAAAGGTGAGGGAGGAAGTGTTTAAGGGTGGAGAAGGGCGGTAATCCTTTAAAATATTTTTACAATCAGAAATTCTCATTAGAATCACATGATTTTCTTGGACCCTTTCTGCATAACTAAAATTACAACTGAGCAGCCTTTATCGGGGGAGTTTCCTTTCAGCTCTCACATTAATACAGGAAAATTGTATCCGTGTGGTATCCATTTCAGCATTATTTCCTATAACTTATCCCAAGCATGCAATACTCCCAGCTAATGAGCAATATAGATTAAAGGCAGATGTTTGCTGTAACCACAAAGTTGGCATTCATCTCATAGCAACGTGTTTAATCTGTGCTGTATGTTCACTTTTTGGTATGCTGGTTGTCAAGTAGTTGTAGTTCTCTTCTGTTGTAGCTTAAATAATAAAGATGCCTCCATCTTGTGCTCTTCAGATATATAAAAAATGGAAACTGGTAGCGATCACCAGTGTCTCGTGCATGAGCAGAGAACACAAGGAAGTCTGATGGTTGCAAAGCTACTTGAGACTACAAATCAACAGGAATTTGATTTTGAGCAAAGCCATGGTACTTGTAAAACTGGGGAACAGAGCTGACAAGATTAACTTGAGAGCCAGTTGAGCTTTTTTCATCCCAACACTGGAGCAGCAGAAGTTCCAACTCGCCTCTCTAACTCAGGCATGATGTTGAGCATGTGCTAGTCTTATACGGCAGATTGTGAAGTGGGTGTATGTGTCTTTACTTGAAATAAATAGGTACTGAGTGACAGTTATCTTTCTGTTTCTACAACTTCTTGTCATCTGATTATGCATGAGTTGGTTTGGTGCTATCCTCTTCACCCAGAGATTTCTCTATGCAATGTTGGATGCTTAGGAGTTGGATTGTGGTGTGTTGTGCAAGCACAAGATAAGGTGGGAACCCCGAACAAACAAGATATCAGAAAGGACTAACACAAGAAGGGTCAATATTTAATGACATCTAGTAGAAGAACAGGGAGTAAAATAAGAATAAAACAGTTTGTTATCATTTAAAGTGAGCAGCAACAAACTAAAGGGAAAAGATACAGAACTCTTCTCAGATGAACAATTAGCAAAAACCAAGATATTAAATGAACAAAACAAAACCAGCTTGTATACAAGTCATTGACACAAAAGGAATAATTCAGAATTATTTTCAGTTAGAGACAGAAGCAGAGAGAAATTATTGGAGAAAAAGACTCTAGGAGCAAATGTGAAGAAAATACACTTTTAGGAAAGTGAGTTTTATCTGCTGACATGGAATGTGATTTGTGTTGCCCTAGCAAACAGGTTTTAGCTTCATGAAGCTGGAGAAGAGAGAGTGCAGTGGGATGGTAGGAGGCTTTACCAGGAGTGTTATTGCTTAGTATTGCTAATATTGGCCATATCCTCATGTAAAATTACTTGCCAGATTGGTACATTAGAATATTCTGAACATTGAAAGCTTTGCCCTTCTCAATGTCAAAAGCTGAAAGGCTTTGGATGTCTTCATTCAGGGTGAACTAAGGTGCAGGAACAAAAATTAAGTTTAGGAAGATTAGCTAAGGTTCTTCATGTTCTATTAGGCACAACATGGAAAACGACTTTGGGAAGAATATATTTTTTTTTAGTAGGGAAGAATTCTCTTTCCACTTACTAGGAAGTGGAAAAGTTTACTGTGACTAGAGAGCTTGTAGCAAATGGAGAGGCAGGTTCTAGATGAGTCATGGAAGGAATAAGACTACCAGAAGAAGAGCAGGGTGGTTCACCTCTAAGTAGTACATAAGAAATTTCAGGGTAAATGAGCAAATAGAGTAAAAAGTTCATGTAACATCTTTAGCTTCAAGACAATCGTTATGAATAAAGCATGGCTGGGTTATCATGAGACAAGGAGTTGCTGGTTCATGCAAGATGCAGCAATAGCAACATAGAAGTTTATTTGTAGGCTGCTGGGAATGAGAACATATTTGTTCACCTGTCCCTTATTTAGTAGTAAGGCCAGCCTCAGAGCTGACACTTTTAAAGAGTAGAGATAAAAATTAGGGAGGATTCAGCAGTAAATGAAAAAAATGTCTTTAGCACAGCGGTCTCATGTTGGGGTGTTCCCTCCTCTTACTAAAACCTGAACCATTGGAGTGGGGAAGAAAGCAGAGTCTTTTCTAAGCCACACAAATGTTACATCCCATCCAAAAATTAGGGGGAGAAAACACAGCAGTGAGTACAAAGTGGGATATCTCTACTTCAGAAAAAAAAAGAGAATGAGAAGTCAGTAGAATAAAACATGACCAAGGAAAGGGCAAATAAGTAAAGCAATTTGGCAGTTCTGTTGAGAAATGGGAAGACAATATTAAAGGAGGAAAAAAGGCAACTGAGAAAAACCAGTTAAAATGCCAAATTTCAGTCATCTATGTGTGTTTTGTGTATGGTATCTATGAAAAGTTCACACTGACTTTGAGATTGTGAAGAAGTATGCACCATTGACAAAGTATGCAAAATTCTTCTAAAAATATTTGGTTTTAGAGAGTATTGTCACCATCTTAACTCAGCATTAGTTGTAGTTTCCCTGTTTTTCAGTAATTTTGAAGGTGATTCTCATTTTTATGTGGGGAACAAAGGACAACACAGTGCTGAATTTTGCTTCCACAGCTAAGATGTGTCTTAGAGATTTCAAGTGACAGGCAGAAAAGGAGACTGATAGCAGATGGGCATTTTATTGTCTTGATGTTTTCTTTAGTAACTTTATTCCCAGTTATGTAATTAAGACTATCTTTTGTTTGGTAGAACAAAAATGATGTTTTCCTTCTTGTTTATTGACACGAATAGATGGGCTACCCAGAGGTAGGTGTCCAAATAAGCCATGAATACCAGAAATTCACTCCACCCACACGTGTGGGAGTGTGAAAGTGTTTGTTACTGAGCTGTAAGGATCAATTTCTCAGCTGATATCAGGAAGCATTAGCATACCAAAATAAATTAACTTGCTAGATATTAACTAGCAAGGAACAGGCAATTGGAGAATTACGACATTAGAGAAGACTAATTACTGATTAGTTGTTACAATGTCATTATCAAAATCAAAGTTAAAGTCAAGTTTTCTCCCTTCGTGTCCATATATAAAGGGACGCTACACGATCCAGCATTAAGCAAATACCTGTTTTCTTTGGTCCAGCTATAATATGCTGCTGGTTTTTGCCCAGCAACATGTTGCATCAGCGTAGTTCTCTGAACTATTTGCTCTTTATTCAATGGTTAAGCACTCATGACTTTTTTGACAGTAATATCATAATAACATTAACCATCACAAATTAGAACAATTATTACTTTCCCAGGGATGCACATTTTGAGATGTGCTGGAAGTTAAATAGTCACAGGGGGGATGTAGGAGTTCTGCATAGAGCTTGGGCTCATCCTGAATGAGTTTTTCACAGCATTGAAATGCTGCTTCATTAATAGCAATTTTTGAGCTTTCAGGAACTCTAATCCATGTAATTATATATAAACTCCATATTATGCTCCATATAGTTAAGTATAAACTTTAAAAAATAAACTCTGTGGCATTTCTTTTGGAAGCTCAGCTGGGCACTTTGCCTGACCAGTTTCAGATGAGTTTTAAGAAATAACTATTTCAGAGACAGTCCCATGTATGGTCCAAATTCTGGGAAACGTTTACTCCTTTAACACGCCATTCTTTGTTTTCATTAAAAGCATCTGAAGGTCGTTGTCACAATGACAGTTAGCAATTCTAACTGTATCTGGTAAGGGAATCCGGCAGATCCATCTAGCAGATGGACAGCGCTGACCAAGGGGCTGCCTGGTCCATAACTATAGAATCATACAATGGTTTGGGTTGAAAGGGACCTTTAAAGGTCATCTAGTCCAACCCCCAAACCAAAGGCAGATCTATGAGACTGCTGAAGGTATGGGCATCAAAGACCACAGTTTAGTTAGTGACAGACAATATATTTACTTGAGACAGTTCAGTATGGTATCAGTGATAGGTGGATTTTTAGACATGTTTTAGTGTTTTCCAGACTGTGTATCTTCTTTGCATCTGTTACTTTATTTTATATAATGCACTATTACTTTTTAGACAAGACTTGAATTTTACCTGCATCATCAGAGTCCATTTACAAGCTGTCTACAGGCTGAGCTGGTTTTCATCCTAAGGTGTTAAAAAAGATTACTATGAAAGGACAAACCCAGCAATAATGATGTGAGATATCTACCAGGAAAATAGAAAGAAAATTCTGAGTTTGAAATGTTTGGCAGAGAATAACAGAGAAGTCTCACGGTCTGGTAGCTATGGCAATGTGTGAACCTGTCTGGTGACATCACTTAAGACTTATGAATGTCTTCATAAATGACACATATCAATTGTCAACTAAGAAATAATTCTGTTGTTCATTTCCTGTAATTCAAGAAGAATAAGAGGCTTAGAGGAAAAGATGGCAGTTAATTCAAGTATCTGAACAAGTCTGTTCCAAGTCTCTAGTTGTAGATGCTAACTCGGGTTTGTTTCCTATGGAAAGGTGGTGCTCTGTTCTCCCTGCTTCACAGTACCTGTTTATGCCAGCTCTGAAGAAGTTGGCACCAGAATCTGGCAACCATCAATCCCAAAGTCCAAAATGATTCTTGCTCCTATTGTTTTACCTAAAAACAAATTCATTTTCTGGAATTTTCTTAGTCTTAGATGGAACAGCCGCTGGAAGAGATTAATGGAACTTTCTGCTTTCCAGAGATGTATATTCCAGGACAAAGGTCATATAAAAACATTTACAGTGTTGAACTTTTGTAAAAACCATGTTTTTTCTATGAAAAATGAGTAAGCAAGGAATATGTCATGATTTTGGTAGCATTAACAAGCTGTGATGGAGATAAATGTGTTTAAAACCGATGGTAGAGCCGACAACAAGAGAAGAGAGTTCATTTCTGCAGAACACAAATAATGTAGATAATTAATTACACTCCAGACTTTCAACTACAGTGTAGTTGTAATTGGATGTTTATTCCCTCTCCTACAGATCACAACTGCACACTGTATAACACAGCTTTATTTATTTTCTAGTATTAGGTTCTTTGTTTTGATATTAACCCTGTGCTGCCCTCAGCTTTCATAGCTTTCCTCTATCTTTTTACCACTATTGCCAAATTTCTTCATTTGGAACTTCTCAGTTTTACACATTGAAAATAATCCAAGGATTTTTAACATGTGCATTAAATGCATGCATCGCTTATATTGTCTTAGAGGTATAAATCACAGCCTTGGTGAGATGTATCTAATGTGAATAAGTAAAACTCATTCTTAACTGCAGTGTATCTACATCAAATCTTGCCTAAAGGAGAATGAAGTATGACATATAGCAAAGAAGCAAAGGAAAATAGAGGAAAGTCTGGGTTATGACACATGCATATAAAGTATTGATTTGGCCTTGATTAAAAGCCTCAAATAATTCTTGGCTGTTGTGAGGCCTTGTCTAGGCTCTTTTACTAAATAGTTTTTTAGTACAGATTTTAGTTTCCAATTTACCTAGTGATAAATGCTGCAAGTCTCAGTCTTCTTCCTAGCATTTCATCTAAGAAGCCCTAAAATCAAAGGCTTTAAACAGATTTCTTTTTTTCTATTTAGAGGTTTTCTTCCTGTATAAATATTTTATTAATAAGTTATACCTCTCTCTGAAATTCACAGGAAAAAACCCTTGCAAGTTCAAAGAGAGCTGACTTGAAATTTGACTTTGTTTAGGCACCCCTGAGTGTGTTTTTGTGTTGTCTTTTGAAAACTGGTCAGTTTAAAAACCGATGTCCATGTGTAGCGTAAATGATAATGATTTCATTTATTCTTCTCTCTCTTAAGCTAATGGCATAGTCACTTTTTAGGCTGTTATATTGCTCTAGCGTTTTGTTGTGGAGTAAGCAACTTAGACCGTTTCAAATAATTTCATAAGTAGACATTCTGCCACACTTCAAAGGATAATGGTCTCAGAAAAAAAGTATTGTGTTCTGCATTCCTGTTTTTTGCAAAGAATACTATGTATTAGCCTTTTGTTTCTAACAAAAAATCTCTATTGCTTCTTCCTTTTCCCAGAACTTTAGAATGAAATGCCAAAAGTCTGTTTCTTTCTCTTAGCTTTGTAGATGTGAGGTATAGAATCAACATTAGTCTGAAGTTCTGCATGAAAAATTGCTTTTCTACTTAGGAAATATTTTGCAATGGTGGCTATGGCACTTTTAATGTTACATACTTCTCCAAAAAGCTTCAGGGATCCAGCGCTTGACACTCTTTGGGATGGAGATTCTATGCGCTAAGGCATAGAGGACCTTCCTCTCTAGATATATTGCTAGCTGATAGCCATCTCATGCTCAAGTTTACAATGATCAACAGTAAATCAGTCACCTCCAGCACCACCCACACTTGAGCATTGTCAACACTCTGTTTTCCTCATCTGTCTGACACTATTTTCCTCAGGCCCTGAATGGAGTTTAGCTCAGTAACTAAGACGCCCAGATAAAATTGAGTATCTTATGACACTTACTGAATCCAAGTAATGCAATAGCTCTTTCTGCACTTAAATTTCTACCATGATGAGAAACTCAGTAACAACATAATGAAGAAAAACAGTTTCAAATATCCAGCAAGAATCCTTTCATAAATGGGAACTTAAGAGGGACACAAATATTCTGATTTTGAGTCAATAACCCTTCACATCTTTGAAAAATTAATGCATTCCCAGCTAAGTAAGAAAAGATACCTTTTTCATCATGTTCTCCTCTTTCCCACTCTTCTAATGTAGATAAGCCTCTATCCTGTGTTCTCAGTAAATCTCTCTCAAAAGAGGTTTTGGCCAACTGTCAAAGAAAAGTGAAAATTCAGGTAAGATGATGTTATATAGTTGCTTTCAAGAGAGCAACATCTCTCTGCTGATTTGACCAGCAGTTACCTTGTTACCTGGCGGCCTAAGTTTGTAGAAGAAAAGGCACCAGTTTTCTGGGCACCATCTCCGACATGGGAACCGATCACACCACTAGTGATGTCCTTCCCTTGACTGAAATACAGAGCTTTTCGTACGTCCTCCTGAGATCATCAAGATCGATGTGGAGGTATGATTTTGGATTAAAATGTGCCAACTTACAGTTCTCTGGTTAAGGAAATTCTACAATAGGGACATACATTATACCACCATGGCAATATTCAAAGTTAAATATGAAATCAGGAGCAAAATTTTCCCTGGCATTGCTTTTTCCGAAGGAAGACTAAATGGGGGTTGCTTTGGTTTCTTTGCTAGTTAGCCCCTCACATGGTAACACTAGGGAGCTTTTGGTTTATGTGAGAGGTGAGACTGCTCAGCAGGGAGGTGAAACTTCTCAGGTTTTGTAATTGATGCGATCCTTTAATCTTTGTTCATTCTAGTAACTATTTTCTGGTAAATCAAACCAAGTGATTAACATTTACTCTTTGATCTTGCCATAGCTCCAGATCTAAATGAACGCTGATTCGGTTGCTTTCGGTCATCTTCTTTTACCTCCACTCAGTCTTCGCTGTCTGTTTTTACATGGCTGACATTTACAACCTCACGAGAAGGATAAAAAGCAGTCCATTTCTGTAGGGAGCCAAGGTGCAGACATGTATTCATTACTGTTATTTTGTTCTCTCTCGAGTATACTCTTCCATTTCTTGTGTGCCTGGTTCTTTGCTCAACTTCTCTGCAACACTCAAGAATGACAGACCCAGTAACGACCTGACTTTGTCCTTTCAACCTAGACTATGGATGAAGTCACTCTTTTTTTTCTTCTTTTTGCTCCTGGATCACACCAGTTAAGATAAAGATGTAATAATGCTGGAGCTCATACTTTTGCCCTACTTTTCCTTCTCACATAATGTTCTCATTCCATCCCTAGTTTGCCCCTGCTGATGGAAAAAGATGACAGTATAAGAAAGAAATCACATTTTCTTCTATTCCCTTCAAATAATATGCATCAAATTTAAGTTGAAAGTAGGTTTGCTGTATGTTCCTTTTATTTAAGCATTGCAATAGATTATGTCAAAAATATATCCCAGAAGAAATATGAAGCTTCCTATGTTCTATTTTTTCTTGCATTATAAAATGTCTCACTGTGAGAAAAAAAAAAATTGCATGCAGAAGGGATTTTGAACTATGTCCTTTCCTGAGTCATATATATTTATATTTTTATTGCATTTAAAGTGGTGTGACTTAATTTTGGACAAAAGCTACCCTGACTTCATCAAACATATTTAAGAAAAACCTGGTAACTAAAAAACCACCTCTGTATCATATTTTAACTTCGTCTGATGAAGAATCTGCTATGGTACCATAAAATAATTTTGAAGTGCCTTTAGTTTTACTTGCTTCCTGAATTATCTATGAAAAGCTGAAGATAACATGCATTTCAATAGCCAAAATGCTTTCTGTTGGTCGAATGCGTGCTCTGCTTTGCTGCTGTGATTGAGCTACTTGATTAAAGTTTTAGTAAAATTCTGCTGAGGCTTAGTTTTGGGAAAGATAAAATATGTCAGAGTGTGTAACTTTACAAATATATATGTAATAGGTCAAAACTTTCAGACTGCATCTAGTAATCAGACTGCAGCTGAGCTTGTCTAATCAAAATAAAACCAGTACGCTTATTGAACAAGTTTGAGTACTTGTTTATGACATACAACAAAGACCATCTTTGGATATGTTATGAAATGCCAGCTATATAAAAATGCTTTCACACATCAAAATGAACTCTAGTTTTACCTGAGAAAAAGCAGCACCCAAACTGCCTTGTTACTTGAAAAAAAAAAAAAAATCACACAAACATCAAAAATAAGCAACTGAAGTGGAAATGTTTAACACAACTAACAATTCAAACTTGTGTTAGATAAATCTGTGTTTTTATTTCTGAGAAACCTCTGATACACAAGGTCTTGGTAGCAATTTGCTTTTACTTTTCCTCCATGATGGTGTAGAATTCATGGATTCTCTCTTCACATCCTTCCTGTCACTGTTTGACAGGGACAAATGGCTAAGGGAGATGCATGCAAGGCAGTTGTCAGCTCCAACAAGATGTTGCAAAAGTGTGTACGGGAATTATGGGGATAGCTGTCAGTAACAGCAGCAAAAAAAAGTTTATTTGTATATTGACCAGACATGCATCAGCTGTGAATGAAATGAGTGTTTTGCTCAAATTCATTAGATATTCCCTCAACTGTCTTAATATTGCAGTAAATGATCTTTTGCAACTGCTTCTTAGCCTGTTAGTTTCTTAGTAAAGTTTACAAACAACTCTGAAACCACATAAGTCAGCATTTGTTTCCTTTGCAGGAGAGAATGAACTGATGGAAAATTTCAGAAGCTTTATCATAATCACTAGAGCAGACAAATTTACTACTAAATTATTGTTGTTTTGTGCACATACTTTGGAGGGTTGTTTTAGTTTAGTAGTGAAGGGAAAAGGCAGCCACTGGAATTAACTTTTTACGTAATTCATATCTATGCATGCAATTATCTAGGGCTTACTGATTTTAAAAAAGATGCCTGCTCTTGACTTATACCCTTTCTGGGGTTTTTTTGTATCGTTATCTTTTCACTCCTAACTGTAAGTTGCCACTCTGAACTGCTTTCCATCCTGTCTGTAAAAAAAAAAAAACCTGCCTACTGCAGACAAAACACCTTTGTTGGATTTCAGTGATGTTTTGTTCTCCTCTCTAAATGGCTATTCTTGAGGTTAGTCTATTAATGAAAAATGAAAGGCATCTTTCACTGTTGTGAAAAAAATCAGGCAGAGCAATGACAGCTGAGTTTCCCGCCTTTCCAAAGCCAGCCCTCTTCCCCTCACTGGCAACATCCTGACAGAAGGCCGCCAGGAATAAAATAAATATGGCAGACATGAATTCCTTGCCTTTCTCCAGGAACTGTGTTGTCCCTAAGTTGCATTTCCCGTGACTGTCGTAAAAATAGACTTATTTATGCTGTTCCAGTGTTTCTAAAGCACATATCAATTGGGATGGTACCTCCCAGGCACTATCTGCGACGTCAGAATGATGTTAGCTGGCTGCGCCCTACCCAAATACTTACATTCTCCATTGTACGCCTAACTACCACCTCTGCGAGTCTCTGTTCAACTTTTTTCCCCTCAGAAAAGGGGGAAAAGCGACGCCAGCGAGGGGCCGCCCTCTACCCTGAGGGGCTGGGCGGCAGCCCGCCACAGCCACGCGCAGCCCCCGACGGCGCCCCCTG
>JAVSBS010010620.1:0-21938 GCA_033124195.1 Coracias cyanogaster
TATTTTAAAAAAACAATGTAAAGGCATTACATAATCAAAGGCTTAAGAAAGTATTTTCCAGTCCATAAATTAGCATTTCTTGATTTTTACTGAAGTATTAAATTTTATTTATATTTTGATGTTAACCAATATATAATTTTATATTAAAAAATGTGGTATTCTAGAAATGAAAAAAGTGAACTGAATCTATTTTTTGCTGGTATAGATATGTCATCCTAGTCTAAGAAATACTGAGCTGCTCAGAATTTCAAAATATTGAAGGTTCTTTAAACTAATTTGTCATCTAAGCTACCATCTACGTTTTCTACAGCTTTAGCAGCTATTTATTTTGAATGTAGTTGATAAGAAGAAATCAGTTATACATAATTTGGACTTTTTAGTACATCAGCCTATTTGGAAAACTAGATAAAGCGAGTCACACTTCTGACATTTCTCTGCCTTTTTTTGAATACCACATCCTATCAATTTAAAGGTTCCAGATAAAATTTCAGGCATTACTGGCAAAAGATATTGACAGCAGAAGCTGGAAAACCAGACAATCTCATTTCCTGATTTTTTATTATTAGCCTTTTATAATAATTTAAACAACAAACAAAGAGTTTCCAGTATTTCGGTAAAGATCAGTTTATACTGATAAAGCATACTCCACGGATCAGTCAATTTTATGTCTTTGACCACTGGTCAGTCTCCTTAAAGAAAGGCTTTTTACAGTTTTGGTGTGGTGGGTTTTTGTTTGTTTTAGGTTTTTGTTTGTTTTGTTAGTTTGGTTTTGGGCTTTGTTTTTGTTTGCTTCCTGGAGGGGAGGTGGATGGGGCAGGAGGAGGGCTGGTCACGGTTTGTTGGTTGTTTTTCCTTTCCATTTGCCAATGACTTTGCTTTATTTGCCAATGAACCTCAGCCACAAGCCCTTCATTTAACAGTCCAATGTAGATTTGGTCTGTAGAAGGCTTTAAAGATACTTGAACAGGGTGATTTTGGCTGGGTCTTTCTTCAAAACTGGATAGAGACATGAATATTGATTTTAATAAAAAGGTACTCTTATTAGAAAAACAAACTGGTGCTTGCACAGCACCTGGAAGAAGCTGCTTCTTCCAACTGCAAATCTATGGACCAGCACACTGTCAAGTAATTTATTTAAGAGAGATTATTTTACTACTAAAGATGGCAGACAATGATTTAACCTTATTTTTGGTTGTTTCAAGTAAGAGTTAGGTCTACAGAACATTGCTTAGTAACAATGCAGATAAAACCTAAAAGGTATAGTGGATTAGCCCAGCTTAAAAAAACTGACATACATTGAATCAGGTTTGTGAAAATTACTTTCATTTACTATTACAAAATGTTATAGAAAATCTATTTCTAGCAATGCTTTCTGAAGTAGAAAGGAACTGTAAACAGCACAGGCAGGTGACCTGAAAATTCAGAATAAGGTAATAAACAAATTTATAACAATTTAAATTTTATATTGACACATTTAAAATGACATAAAAAATAATTAAAAAAAAGTTCGTTCTTATTTTACGTTTCCCCCAAACAAGGTGTCTTATACCAAACGCACTGCTAAGAGACACAAATTAAGTAAAAGTCTTTAAAACACCTGAAATGAACAAAGGCAGCAATGATTTTAAAAAGAAAAAAGTTAAATATGGAATACCCTGAGAATAAAAATCTAGGAATTTAGGTTCATGTAAAATCAATACAAAAAATTTGGACAGAGTAAGCAACTAGTACCAAACTCTCCCTTCTACAAAAAGTGCAATTTGTATCCACTGGCTCTCCTTCACCCTTCTAATGAGAAAGGAATCACAATTTAGAAGACAGAAGTAAGTATGTGAATATTTTTAAAATGTAAGTCCACATACCTATCTATCTGTAATGTATATCAAGAATTCATATCCTCTTTTCTAACTACTTTTCTATACCTTTTCCATCTCACCCTGAGAAGCTAGTTTAGACCCATTACTTTTCCAAAACATTATTTTTATTGCTGTTTTTACCTATAGGGATGTCATCAATCACATGAAGTTTTCCTAGGTAGTAGAAAAAAATATTTCATAAAAATTTCACCCTATTAGCCCTATGCTACAGAACTGCTTGAGAATTCCTAGAGTTAAAATAAGTAATGTACTTTCAAGTGCCAAAGTGTAAAGAAATGCAGTGTAAAACACATGCAGTATTATTTAAAGGCTATTCCTAAAATTGTCTGAAAAACCAAGCTGGCAAGGGAACGGAAGGATCTCTTTATAATGAATTTCTTCTCACATAATAAAGTTCACTTTAGTTATTCAAAATTTCAGCACATAATATTTTTAGTTCAACATTCTTGTCATGTTAATAATTAATATCTTACACCTACCTGCTACTGACTGCATGTGACTAATTGTGGGCTGAGAACACAGTAAACCTAAACTGGCCCACTAAAAATGCTAAAATGAATGGGAAAGAACAGATCCTTACCTGACTCTCAATTTAGAAGTTAACCTTTCTGTCTGCATTGTCTACCCTTTGTATCTTTTTTTTTTCCAAAGCAAAAAGAATATATGAAATATGTATAGTTACAGAATTTCATACAAACATTTGCATGCGCTTAGCCTGAAAAGGGAGAGCATACCCCCCAAATACTGTCCATCCTGTAGCTGCCAGCTGCCCGTCTGTGTTCTAAAATACTATTATATACAATACTGACTTCTTTTCACAAAATGTATGCTACAATTTGCATTGACAAATATATTCTAAATACAAGAAAATTGCTATATAAACTCCTACTGGAGCTTGACAACACAATGCAACTGAGCTTTGCCTGGAGTAAAGGAACACAAACATTTATCTTATGTCAATTTTTAAAATGACTGCTCCTGAAATAACCTTGCATAGACCTCTATTTTGATGCAACTGCACCATCAAATATGAAATCATAATATCATTGAAAAGAAATAAAAATAAACATTTATAGGCTAATACAGATCTTCTGAATTCTACCATTATGAGGTAGTAGAAGACAAAGGAAAACCCTGCAAAAGTTCTCTGATGCTACATTATTTCTGCACAATATGCATGTTGGATAATATGTACTATTGCACTGACTGCACTCTGATAACGTACTGGATTTGAAGCAGAGAGTACCTATTTAATCCACTCATTTCCTACCATTCTTTTTGAGAAGCACACCCTCACCTTTTAACACACTAACTGATGTAAAAATAACTACAGCTCATCATTATTTGTAGACTTCTGTATATCTACTTCAGACCAGACCATTAGAGGCCATTAAGGGTCACTTCTGCCTATAGGACTATTTAGAATACAGCATTCCTATAACATAAAACAGGAAATAAGCAATGAGGTTAAAACTGGCTGTATTTTATATTACATTAGGAAGAATGTAGGGAGACACTGTAATGGATAAAGTATATAGCATTTAAGAAAAAAACATTGCTCGTTCGGTACTACCTATATCAAATTATCTACCTTGTCTACTTAAAGTACAGAATCATAAAAGACTACTATCTGTTTTATATCTATATGCAGGCTAGGTTTGGGACTCAAAGACTGACTGAATCTTCACACAACAAGAGAAAATGACAACATTATCTAATGTCTAGTAAGATGCAAGAACACTCCAAGCTCTTGATTAAACACAGACAGGAGACTACTGTGAATAAAAATAAGAGTATTTTTCAAATTTCTAAATTAAAACTCTAAATCATACTGCCATTGGAAAGGAATTATTTTTCTGCTAAGCCTAAGAGTCCAAAATTCATACTAGGGCCTCAAATACTCTAATGGAAGAGTTAGAATTTTGGGCGCATTTAAAGGAAAATTAGTATTTTTTACTAGTTCCCTATAACTCAATATTCAGTTTGTAAGAAAACCATTTTCTAATGCAAGATTTAGGATAAAAGCATATGAATTGTCAAGGCTGAGGAAGCAGTACTTACATTCTGATGTTTTTATTTTAACAAGAAAATATCCTTGGAGAGGATACTTAGTACTGTCACTCCTGGAAACTCAAATACTTTTTTTGTAAAATTCAGATGTAGTTTGTACTTATAGTAAAAAGCAAAAGAAAATTCAATGCAAAAAATATTAACTCTAAAATCTTTAAATCCTGGGAAATAATCCTAAAAATATTTTGCTTCAAATGTTATAACGAATTCTTTTCCGCATAAGTGACAAACACAGACCTGCTCCATCTCTTATCAATCAGGATTATTATTATGACTATATTTCCCTTGAAGCACTGGATATTATCTACTATTAGAAATGTGTTGTTAGTGGAAGGACATGATGTTACAATGACAGAAAACAGTAGCTCCTCTTGCATTACTGAATTGCATGCCATTTCTGATAAAAAGAGGGTTCATCAAGAGCACACATTTGTTTGTCCTAGAGAGGATTCAGCTGTTAATAGTGGCCAAACATTATGCTACCAAAAGTTTTAAGAGAGGATACTAAACAAATTGATTTGTTCTCAGTATTATTAAGTCTCTCCATCTCACAAGTTTCACTTGAATTCTGTACTAATGCAGTCCCATGGTTTCTAGACTTCAGCCTGACCAGCACAAAATCTTTTCTCCAAAAAAAAAAAAGACTAGGCAACCCGACAGAAACTTTTTAAAATTACTACTGTGTCTCCAAATAAGTATGACAGAACAGAGAACATGGTTCAGGAGTACAAAAAGAAGATGTTATTATAATCTTAAAATACCTAAAATGCTGTTACAAGGAGGAAAGATATACAACAACTATTTACATTATTACATTTTTTACCTGGTTAGGTTACATCTATGCCTAGGTGCTTGGAATGTGATGCATCCCCTTAATGGCCAACTGGAAAATCTGAGTTAACATGTCTATCCTACCCCTATCCTACCCTATCCCATAACTGGGGACAGCCAATACTTTTTTTCCTTATTCAAAATCCTGCCTTGCTGTCTGTAGTGATAGACTTAACCTGGAGCTCCATTATACTGTGGAACGCCCTTAACACTTTGCTTCTTTGGGTACTACTGCTTTGTGCTGCTTTGGATTTGCTACCATTTTGCTTTTTAATCTTACAATATACTAGAATTGGTGTAGGTTGTACTCTGTAATATATTTTTTAGTCAAAATAAATAAATGCTGATTTGTGTTATAATACAGTATTTTATTTTCCAAGAGCTGTAATTGACTGGAACAAATGAAAGAATAGTTTAGTTCTTTATTTTATTCTTACCTGAGAAGAATATGTGTGACCATCTGATCCACAAACAGGATTGGTATAAACTACTGGACACTGCTTGCAGTTTGATGAAATGGGACCACCCCTCCACTGTTTATGGCCTAAACCAGCCTCTTTCATACTGTAAGTAAACAGAAAGTATGTAATTCTGATAAGCAGTAGTAAAAAAATAGAACATATTCAGGGTATTTTTATAAACCTTTACAAACAGTAAGCCATACATACTTTCAGCTATGAAGGTTTCTTCTAAGTAAAGAGCTGCCACAGTCTTTGGTATACGCTCCTTACCTTTCTACATTACTCACTCTAGTTATACTTGATACCCAAGTAACATTGTACTTTCTAAGACACAAAAGATGATGCTTTGGTGACTGTTAAACTTACACCAATCACATAAGATTCAGTGATCAGTATCAGAGTGATACTTCTGTGGTATTTACTTGTTATTAAATAGTATGAATGGAGCTGTTGCATTAATACTGGTGTTTAGGGAGGTAACATTTATGTATTAAAAATCCATATCACAAATACTTCTATAGAAACAGGTAGGTAGTCTTTCAGAGTACTGTTTGCTCTACTTTGATCACTGCCCTTCACAGCTTACATACATTTCATAAAATTCAGACTCTAGCACCCAACGTGAAGTTCAAAGCAGAAAAAAAGGTAATCCATCGGAGCACAAAATTGATCTGCACAAGAATATATGTGTGTGCTTAACAAACAGAGAGCTAGATGGAACATTTTAATCCAGAAAAATACTACGCTGTATCAGTCTAAAAGTCTAAAATAAGTTACTGACACTTCCTCAGAATACTCTCCTCTACTTCAGGAACTTGCGGCATTTGGCCATCCTCAGACAAACATGTTTTCTCTCTGTAGCTTTGAATTAATTTTCTTTCATTAATTTTTCCAATTGGTTTTTGCAACCATGAAAGTATTTAGCAGCCACTGTATCCTGATAATATGTTTTATGAGCTACCTGATTCACAGACCAACCTACAATACACTTATTTATTAATGATTTCCACATAAATAAAATAGAACAATAATGCATGATTTTTATATTGTGTTTTCTGCTTGCAATCTAAACCTAAATATGATTATGCATAGAATACTGCAATGACTTAGGACACACTTAAGTTATCAGTGTTCAAACTTATAAAAAACTCAAATTCAATCTTCTTTCATGGAGCAGAAATCTTTCACCTTGGTTCACATATAGATAATCAAGAACTATTTTGCTAATTAGTCATAAATCCCTGTTAGAGAAGAATTTGTCTGGAGTAATAAAATGAAATGAAATTAAGATAAAATAAACTCATATGCTGGTTTTATGATGTGCAGAGTAAAAGGCTAAAAGCACACACCTAACAGTAAACTGGTGAAGATCAAAATCAAAATCCCATTTCTCAGTTATGCTAATATTCTTATGCTGTTCACAATTTTGGCTGTAAATGTGGTCTTTAAGAAGAAGAAGAAAAAAAACCAGTAACAGCATCAATGACATGTAAGAAAGAAAATGAAAAAGAAAAAAGCCCTTTTAGATTGAGAAAAATGCATAAGCAAAATCACTTAAAGTAAGGAAAAAAGACAATGACATGTCTCAGGAAGAACCACCATGGGAGCGGACAGTAGAACAAGCTCAGGACATGGAAACTGCAGGTCTGCGACAACCAGTGGAGAGGTATGAAGAAAATAGAAAATACTTTATGTAGTCAGGTAGATTACCTTCTCTCAACTGACTTCTGCTTTGTTAGGCTTTTAAATGCAGGCTATCCCAGGGTACTCATTTAGGGTGAAGAAAGTCAAGTTTCCTGTTATACGCAGAACTTGCCTGAGACCTTCAGCAGACCACTCTTTTCAACATCTTGGCTGTTCTACAACTAATAATAATTATCTATAAAACAGAAATATCTGTATTTTTCCAAACTTGAAGTGGAAGGTATAATGATGAATAAATTATAAATTATGATACTTTGAAGGTATCAATCCAGAGATACCTGGTCATGGAAAGGCCTTGGATGGACACCTTTCCAGAAGGCTTAGTACAATGATGCAGAAAGTAAATTCTGTGTTATCAGAGCTGCCGAAAACCTGGTTTTTTATTGTCAGTCACTGAGATGACAGACAAATATGTAAAGTCAATTAAAAACATTTTTAATATTACTGATGGTACATAAGTGCATTTAATACCATATATTAATAATGTCTTTTACTTACATATGCAAACACTTCCTTTCACCATTATTTAAATGCATCAGATTTTTTCAAGCTGGCTATTTCTTTGTTACCAGGTGTTGAGTTTGTTCTTTTTTTTGTAGCTAGCCCATGAGCATACATACAAACTACTGACACAGAAATAACCGAGAAACTACAGTGATGATACAAATCATCTTGAAAATCATCTTGAATTAAGATCATTGGTGTACATCCACAATGTCGTGAAATAAGATACAGAAAGACTACTTAACTACAATATAAATAATCTGTTATCATCTACTTGAGATATGCAGATAAAGCAATATATTTTTTAGTTTAAAATGCTGGAAACGAAAAGAAATAGCAAACAAAAATCAGTTACTTCACTACAAGAAATCACTTTTTTTCTCTTCCTTGTATTTATTATTTTTTTATTTGATATGCAAGAAGAAAATGCAGATCACTGCAACCTGAAGTTACTAAAATTCTGCCATTTAATTTTGTGATTCCACTGCAGACACTATAAACCTTCTACCACTTAGGATTTTGCCACAATAAATATGATGATATGTAAAAGTCAAACTCTTGCACTGACAAATTTTACACTTCTAAATTTCTTGAAAAGGGCCTTAGGATCTGTCTAGTAAAAAAAAGTACTACTGAATACACAAGCTCCACCTTATGTGACACTGTTGACACTTAAAGGGTAAAAATAAATATATGCGTTTAATTTACCAGTAACACTTATGATTGCATTAATTTGAATACACCAAATTGTGCATATGCTTTTAGACTGCATATGCAACTGCATGTCTAGAAACATAATTAGTCAATCTGCCCAATTACTTCAGCCTATGTACCTGTTTGCATACATAAACTTACCTTCCTGTACACACAGAGATCGTGCCTGCAAATACTTTGAGAATGCTTAAAATAACCCACTGAAAATTTAGTTGCAAGCAGCTTTTTGGAAACACAGCTTATTTAATGATATCTATAAAATGCATGAGTGCCCAATTCCCTTGGAAAAAAAAAAATTATGGCTAAATTTCAGAATCTTCAACACAGGTCTTCATATACAGACTGACAGAAACAAGTACGAGTTACGAAAACCCTAATCTTTCAAAGAACTCTTGCAACTCTTCTCTGATAACTACATTTGCATTTTTAAGAGATTTTAGAATTATTCCAATTTAGATACTGCTTGATTATGTTTCCCCATGGCCTTTGGGGGACACAATCAAGCTGTATGTTAATCAGATTAAAATAATCAGAAAAAACCCCACTTATATCGCAAAAATCTAATTTGCTTTCATTAGATTTAACTGAATTTACTTCAAAGTTCCCTTTTTATGTGGAAGCATTCTGGAAAAAAAACTATGGCTGTCAACATATTGTTAAGATGTTGCTTTCAAATGTCAAAAGAAACCAAGACATTCTTGCCAGTCTTTGTGTGTGTATCACACAATCACAGAATGGTAAGGGTTGGAAGGGACCTCTGGCTATCCTCTAGTCAAACTCCCCTGCTAAAGCAGATTCACCTAGTGCAGGTTGCACAGGAATGCATCCAGGTGACTTCTGAATATCCCCAGAGAGGGAGACTTCACAACCTGTCAGCCTGTTCCAGTGCTCTGATACTCTCAAAATAAAGAAGTTTTTCCTCACGTTTAGATGGAACTTCCAGTGTTCCAGTTTATGCCCACTGCCCCTTGTCCTGTTGCTGGGCACTACTGAAAAAGCCTGTTCCGTTTCTCTTGGCATCCATTCTTTAGATATTTGAAAGCATTGATAGGATCTCCTCTCAATCTTCTCTCCTCTAGGCTAAAAAGACCCAGATCTCTCAGCCTTTCCTCATAAGAGAGATGCTCGAGTCCCCTAATAATCTCCGGAGCCCTCCACTGGACTCTACGCAGTAGTTCCTTGCTTCTCTTGAACTGGGGAGCCCAGAACTGGACACAGAACTCCAGATGTAGCCTCATCAGAGCAGAGTAGAGAAGAACCACCACCAACCTCGACCTGCTGGCCACACTCTTCTAAACGCATCCCAAGATACCACTGGCCTTCCTGGCTACAAGCGCACATTGCTGTCTCATGGTTAGCTTATTACACACAAGGACTTGTAGGTCCTTCAAGCTGCTTTCCAGCAGGTCAACCCCTAACCTATACTGATGCATGGGGTAATTGCTCCCCAGGTGCAGGGCGCTACACTTGCCTTTGTTGAACTTCATTAGGTTGCTCTCTACCCAACTCTCCAATCTGTCCAGGCCTCAGTGAATGGTGCACAGTCTTTTGGTGAGTCCCAACTCCTCCCAGTTTTGTATCAAGAACTTATACCCTCTGTCCCTTCATACAGGTCATTGATCCGTATGTTGACCAAGATGGGACCCAGTACTGAGCTGTGAGGAACTTTGCTAGCTACAGACCTCCAAATAGACTCTGCACTGCTGAGCACAACCCTCTGAGCTCCATCATTCAGTCAGTTCTCAATCCACTTCACTTTCCACTCATTTAACTGTAACTTCCTAAGTTTACCTATGAGGTAAGGCTTCAGCCTTGCTGAAGTCAAGGTAGACAACATCCACTGCTCTCCCCTCATCTACCCAGCCAGTCATGCCATGATAGAAGGTTATCAGATTGGTCAAACATGATTTCCCCTTGATGAATCCATGTTGACCACTCTCTAAAATATTCTTTTCCTCCACATGCTTATAGATGACCTCCAGAATAAGCTGTTCCATAATCTTTCCAGAGATGGAGGTGAGGTTGACTGGCCTGTAGTTTCTTGGAGTGACACTGGCTTTCCTCCAGTCATCAGGCACACCTGCTGTTCTGCATGATCTTTCGAAAATGATGGAGCGTGGCTTAGCAAAAACACCAGCCAGCTCCCTCAGCATTCATGAGTGCATCCCACTTGGGCCCAGGGATTTGTGTCCAGTTTGCCTAACTCATCTCTAACCCAATCCTCCTCAACCAAGGGACTATTTTCCTTTCTCCAGGCTTTTTCTCTTACCTCCAGAGACTGGGATTCCCAAGAGCCAGTCTTAGTAGCAAAGACTGAAACAAAGAAAGCTTTCAGTAACTCTGCATTCTCTCTATCCTCCATCACCAGGGCACCCACCACATTTAGCATCAGGCTTCCTTTGGCTACTGATTTATTTGAAGAAACTCTTCTTGTCATTGACATCTCTTGCCAGATT
The DNA here is from genome assembly GCA_033124195.1 of Coracias cyanogaster. Lineage (NCBI taxonomy): Eukaryota > Metazoa > Chordata > Aves > Coraciiformes > Coraciidae > Coracias > Coracias cyanogaster. Next base: position 10,618 of record JAVSBS010010620.1, read on the forward strand.
TAATTCCAAGTATGCATTAGCATTCCTCGTTGCATGTATGCCTATATTATTTTGACTTGTTTCATTATTTTGCACTATTCCTAACAAATACAAAAAAATTATGTCTTAAGAAACTAAAAATAATTGAATAAGTTTTAACCAAATAAAGAAAATGCCAATAAATTTAATATGGGAATCAAAATACCATACGTTTTAGCAAATTTAAATTAACAGTGTTGGCAAGATGTTTGCATTTATTGATGGACCATCATACTGTTTAGCATGTGCATGTGAGATTATGTAAATTCACTTGTTTTTCCCCGGCATCTGCATCCAAGACATTAGATTAGAAAATTATGTACAACCTATCATTTTTGTCAGCATCACTAAGCATACATACGGAGTATTATTTCAGAATTTACAAGAGGTTTTTCTTTTTACTTGCCCAGAAAGAAATAAAGGAAAACAAGTAGATATCTTAAAAATACAAATTCTTAGTACCTCCTTCCACACACATGCATTATTAAACAGATGAGTTTACACTTATCTGTTTGCCTTATCGTCATACAGCTCCATTATTTTCTGTACAATTCTGTTTACTTGTGCCAAGCAAAGAACCTAGTATTTTATTCTAAATGTCTATATAATAAACTGAGCAAAAGAGCCTTATGTATTAAAAAAAGTTCTTAAGTAATGCTGCTGAAATTTCCTAGACCAGTATTTACTTCTTTTTGATTGAGTGAAACTAGCTAGTATAGCATTTTAATGACACAGAAAAGCAAAGAACATACAGCAACACAGAAATTAGTTTTCTTTAACTTATCTGGAGTTTCCTGAGAGGTGAAAGGGTTCTAATAGATGAACAGCTGAATGTAGTTCTCATGCCAATCTTCTTTTCCATTAGGTTGGCAAATGATACAGGCATTTCAAGGAGTCATTTGATAGAAATTACTATGTAAATCACCAGGGGAGGAAGGTGGTGAAAATTTGAGATAAAGTATAAAAAGTGCCTATTAGAGATATTGATGCTACATTATTTTTTTTTTAAAGAAGGTTATCAGCACAAAGTAGACTGAAGATTTTCCTCAGGACCTCTCAAATTGCTACATTCGTAATGTACATACTTAGGCACTGACTAGCACTTATTTTTCTAACACATTTAAAATATAACTTACAAAGAAGGAACAACACTAAAAAATGCTTGAGTCAAAATCATTACATGTTATTGTAGTTTTCTGATCAAAACTGCTATATAGCTGGCCACATCTTCAGGAGACACACAGGTACAAAAACATTATAAAGATAATCAAACTACCTAAATGAAAGAAAAAAAAAATAAAGATACTTGGGGTAGGGTAGGTAATTGGCAGATAATGGGCAAATAAAAGGAAAGAAAATCTAGCTTAGAGACTTAGATTTAAAGATGTTTTTACTAAGGCCCCTAAGTTCCCGATGGTAGTCAATTACATATATATGGTGTTAACAAAGCTTGTCCCTGTCTATTGAAATCTGAAGGAAAAGTTGACCTCTGTAGAAAAGGCTCCAAATATTCTTTCAAATCTGTAAGAGACAGTAGCTCTTTTGAGCTCAGTATCCTGGGAGTCCTCCCTCCCAGCTGTAGCTATTCCTTTAAACATGTTGATTAAAAACTTTTGGTTCAGTTAAAGATCAAAGACAGAAAAAGGATGTTCAAATATTGCCTGGAGACAATGACAGAATATCCTTGTTAAAGGATTAAGAAGATGGTTGTACTAGAAGAGATAGCAAGTAACTGCATCAGATCCTTCTCTCTTCCTTTATAAACATAAATTCCCTTCGAAGGAATTTCTAAACACCTTAGAAAAATTAGTAAAACCTAGATGGCAAAAATGAGTAGATTCTTCATACTTCTGTCTTTCACTTCTCCTTCCAGCATAGATCCCCAAACTACAAAGATAGCACTCTCTGGAATCCTGGTTCTAGCATGATTTGTCCATTATTACCTAACACAGGCATTTATATACATTGTACAGTCAGAAATAGAATAAACTTCCACTGAAGCCCAGCATTATTTATGTATATGCCTATTGCATTCCTATGAAATGATGTGACAGTTCCATGCATTTCCTATATATTTAACTAGAAGTAGACACACGCACATATCCGAAATGGATTTTGCTTGGCAAATGCTGGAGGTGTGGAAAGCATTAATGGATATCACAGACTTTACTTTCTGTCAAAGAAACCACTGCACTCAAACTTATCTAAAGATAGAGAATTAAGCTGACCCTTAATAAGAATATCTGTAATAACTCTGTTACAGTCCCTTAAACCAGCAGACACATCAATAAAAACAAATGAGGCACATGAGCACCAACAATATCTAAATTATGAGACTATTAAACAAATGAGTATTTACCATTTTGAACACTAATGCTTTGAACACAGCAACCTTTTTTGTTTGTTCTATGAACTAGTATAAAGTATTATTGAAGGTAATTAAGAATACTGCATCTTCCCATAGAACATCAGCATTACAGATTTTATAATGTTTCAATACCAGAAATGTTGAATTCCTTGAAATCTGCATATGATCAAAACCACATTCTCACACAGTGATACTGGAGACATCCTTCAACCTTATTTTTATTGTTTCAGAATACATCCTGAACTACTTAGTGGATAAACAGGTCAGTGGACAGCAGAGTCCAAGGAGTTTTTTTTTTTTGTTTTAGTAAGAAAGCCACAGATTTAAGTCATTTCCTGTATGACTTCTGTGATTTTTTTTTATTTTTTTTTTTTACTTTTTGCCATTTATTCCTGCCTACTCCACAAATCCCACTTAAATAACCTGAGCAACAGAAGCTGCCAAAACTTTAGATTCACACACTAGGGGTAAGTGTTGAGTGTAAATCATCTTTTCAACATCTCTTAAGGAGGAAAGCTGGACATGTAGGTCCATGGAGCACCAAATCACACTTCACCAGTGCCTGCAGTTCAGACTATCAGAATAAGGAAGAATGGCACATATTAGACATCAGGAAAAAATTCCTCACCAAAACTGTTGTTAAGCACTGGTACAGGCTGTGCAGGGAAGTAGTGGAGTCACCATCCCTAGAGAAATTTAAAAGACATGTAGATGTGGTGTTCAGTGACATGGTTTAGTAGTGGACTTGTGAGTGCTGGGTTAACGGCTGGACTCAAGGATCTTAAAGGTATTTTCCAACATAAGCAATTATATGATTCTGTATGTCATGGATTTAATTCATATCTAACTGCCTATCTAAGATTTTAGTATGACATGGCTGAATAACCTTAGCTCAGACTTCTGAGGAAACTACTAGATTGTGAGAAAGAGATATGAGAAATTATGTAGACAGGAACCGTGCAATATAAAAAAGGCAGAACTGCAGACAGATTGTTGAGACAAGGTCAGTCAGGAGGGAAAGAAGCCACAAGTATGAAAAGTTATAAAATCATAAAAGGAAAAAACAGAATCAGAAGTTTAAACTGATCTTCAGTCTAAGCAACACCAAGGATCAGCCCATTTCACAGAGCAATGGAAGTCAATGCCTGATAGACTTGATTAAACTGTATGTCAAATAAAGGACTCATTGAGTATAATTTTGTACTTTTAGGTATCCTGCTTACAGAGCCTTTGTGCACTGTGAAAATTGCTTGAAAGTGGCCCAGAGATAGAGGATTTTAAGTTCAGAAGCAAAAAACACAGTGGAAGAAAGACTTGGATGAAGCAGTCACTTGTGCATGAAAGAGTGATTCACCTATCACAGAAAGTCTGATTTGGCTCTTCTGTATAGTTATTTTGGCCTGCAACATGAGATATGACAAACTCTTCTATAATGTATAAAACCAACACTACCTCTAGAGGACAGTTAATATATTTATTGGTATAATTACTATGTCTAGTAAATTTATATATTTTATAGTTCTTTTAATGCTGGTAGTTTTGTCACATCTGTAATTTCTTTCAACAAAACAATGGGAAATATTTGATTTTTGCTGTAAAAAATAAAAGAAAATAAAGGATCTTATTTCTTTACAGGCTATTTTCTATGCAGGCATCCATCTGACATCATATGAATGTACAGGATGTCCAAATCATTGTGCCATCTAGAGGCCACACTGAGAAATCCTCTTATCACTTAGTTCATTACTTAATAGATATATGCAATGTTAGACGGTAAAAACCCAATATATGCTGGGATACAAGCTAATTTCCTCCATCCTTCAAAGCTGTCAAGTACAAACCTCACGCTTTAAAAATTCTACAGTACAATGGTCAGTGAATTCTCATCAAGTAAAGTTAAGATGTAACATTTTTAGTTTATATCAATTGTGTGTAAGTAAAATCATGGTCCTGCTCAATTTAAGAAGAAAACTACTGATATCCAATCACTGATAGTTTTAGTCTCTTGCATCAGGCTCCACATATCACCACCACATTTCAGAATGCTATGGTTCTATAACAAGAGACTGATTACTAAAGATTACAAAGGTCTTTGGGGCTAATTCAGCAGTATTAGACATAGACTTTTTATCACAGAGAATACAGAATTCTGCCAATGGACACACCTGCTGTATCTGCATTAGCAGACAGGTACCACAGTGAAACACCTGGAGCTGAGAACCTAACTCCCATGCTTTTAGGGGAGAGGAGGGTATGCGTTGTTTTTCTGTTCATTTTTTTACCTTGGATCTTGCTCTAGTGTGGCACGCTGGTATACATTAGGTAGGATCCTGGAGCACATATCTCATTTCTTTTGGGAATGAATCCATTTGATCACATTTTCGCACAGTAGCACACTCCCAACTGATCTAAAACACTAATGTAGACATACAGGGTTTTTCTCTGCCTTGGTTTTAAGGTTCAGTTTTTCCTTCTCCTCTTCCTTTTTTAAGCGTATGTGTTTTGAGGAAGAAAAAACAATTCTTTCTGAAAGAACATTACATTACTCTTTTTATTAGTTTCACTGCACCCCAAATCAACCAGCCCATGATATCAGTAAAATAAGAGCTTACTGAATTACAGAAGACCAGGAAAATTACCCCTGTTCTTTCATTATTTTTTGTTTTCAATGAGTACACCAATTTACCAAGTTTGTGCCTTTGTAAATTTAAGTCAGGACTCTGTTTCTTCTATGGATCAAAATGCACTATCCACAACACAAAAAAATACTGCCAGCTAATTTTCACTAGCATGTCGTACACTCTCTTGCCCCTCACTTTTTCTCCAGGCTCCCTGGAGACTGAAAAAAGGCCCATGAATCTATAAAGGAAAAAATGAGTTGGATGGCAGACACACAGAAATCTGCTAAGACCCAACATACACATCCATCCATACTCAGTGATTCATATAAAGTACATATACAATCAAGGGCCTTCACTTCCACTGCCTCCCTTTTCATGGTGAAAATTATTTCTTCACCAAGTTCCCAGGGGTAGATCCAGCCAAAAGGGCTATGGCAATATAACTGAAAAAGAAAAACCAAACCATGGCATTGACAAGTATAATCAAACTGCAGAAATACAAACTGCTAAAGAATGATAGGCTTTGAACCCAGACTCTGCAATATCCATGCAGTTTGAGGTGAGTTCTTTTTCTCTTTCAGGTATCACATACAACAATGCAGAAGGCAATCTTTCCAACAGTTGCTTGTTTAAATTGTTAGTGCTGTGCAGAACAAAACTAAAACCAACACAATGATCTGGGTGACACCTGGTTTAGTAATCATAATAAAAATCTGCTGGGTTTGACAAAAATACATCACCACAGCAAATAATAATTTAACAAAATAAAACATAACACATATAGCATACACAATAGAGCTGAGGACAAGAGTGGGAATTACTACTGATTCATATGACAGTAAGAACGACTACTGTTAGAAGTTTTCAAGGATTACTTTTTTCAGAAACTGTAAAAAAGTTTAGAAGTCCCTTGTATGTGAAATAAGTTTACTATAAAGCTCTGTGCATACTCAGCATGCAAAGCAAAATGTCATTCAAGGGCTGACTCTTTTCCCCTCTCTAATGCAAGATTCTGAAGGATATATTTTTGTGGGGAAATAAAGGTAAAGAATATAAAATCAGGTAGGGAAAGAACAGTGAAGGTAGAGAAAAAGATATTTCAATTATTTTGAAATTGCACGGAAATATATAATGATAGATGCTTCCTTTGCTAGGTATTATTTTCACATATTGTAGATGGTTTTTCTCAAATTTGTTTTCATTTTATAAAGCTGAAAGAATTAAACAGGTCTCAAACCATCATTTTCTGTTTTGCAAAGACAGAACATTACACGGATTGTGTCAGCCTTGCAGAGTTTACCTCTTTGAATAAAGATACATTCACTATTAGTGTTATTGGAAAAAACAAAGACATCAATTTGTGTTCCACAAAGAAAGCAAAGAGATTCTTAAAAAGGTTTCTCCATCCAGATAACATAGAAGCAAAAATAATTTCCTTTTCCTTTTACACATTATTTAATAAAGCAGAATACATTTTTTTTTTTAAAGCCAGAAACCAGTTCTCTTCAATCAATGAAAATGATTTTAAGAACTAGATATAATAATCAGAAGACTGTGTCAAGTCTTCTTAGTTTCTTGAACAGGAATCGAAAAAGTCCCTATTAGTAAGTGAAGTCCAATAATCAAATTTGGTTAGTGTCATTTAAATGTGGGTCCTATGCATCAGTATGTTTCGTATTTGCAAAAAAGCAGGATTGGGCATTGGTTTAATTTTTTAATGATAATGTACCTATTGTTGAGAGAAAAGTCAAAGTTACTAATTCAGAGCCTGTTTTGTTACCCACATTTGATAGTCCAATTACAGATACAGTTCTCATCAGAATGAATCTTAATGATTCATAAAAAAATAACTGAGTAAAGAAAAATAACTGCAACAACGACAAAAAAAACCCCAAATGAAACAACTAATAATCACTTCTACAGCCCAAAGAAGACAAATAGGGACAATATTTTGATAAATATTACTATTAGAAAGGCCACTCCTACGAGACTTAGTATTTTGAGTATTATTACAGAATAGCTTTCACTAGAAAATAGCTAACTTTCCTGTTGGCTCAAAACACCGGCTGCTACAAAAATGCTCTTTCACCATTACAAAAGTAGATTGATATTCCACTCGTCACATCCAGAACCCTGACAAAAAAGTGATTCTCATGCAATTTCTTCCTCACTGCCTTGCAAGCGCAAGTTGTACTCTTGCTGCTCATGCTCCCAGCTTTCTTCCCTCACATGGCATCAGCCATAGTGTCTTCCTAAAGATGAAGACCAAAAACAAAGAAGAAAAGTTTATTTATAAGAATCACAGTAATTAATGTCTGAAAGAAGGATTTCCACTTTCTCCCTCTAATAGTATCATCATATATGTCTGCAGTGTCAATTACTTGAATTTGAGAGCCAGCAGGCAACCCAAACCTTTATTTCCTTGAGTACTTAAAAGTTTATTTGCATTCTTCAACTGTTTAAGTAGGCTTATAGGTAAAAAACATCAGTTAATGACCAACTTTAAAAGACCATGCCTTTTTTTCCTTCTGAATAGTACACATAGAACATAACCGAACAAACATTCCTGCAAAGTGACTGATGTAGCGTAGGAGTTAAAATAATGTGCAGTTTGACCATTTAGGCTTTTTAGTCTTTCTGTACTTGCCCCCCTCAACTTATCTGTTCGTTTATTTTGAAAAATATCCATTTCATCTAGTAAACTAATCTCTTATTCACTGGAAAGCATTCACATATTCATATAGCAGTGCTAAAATTACTTCAGGAAGATGGTACATTCTCATGAGCAAAACTTGTAACATTATAGAAAACACACTACTCTCCCAGTAATGACATAACATAAATCCTGAGATGATGCAACTGTCTCTAGAAAGACAAAAAACAAAACCAAGAAAACAAAACAAACATCAAACAAACACAAAACCAACCCAAAACAAAAACACCACACCAAACACACCAACCAAAAAAAACCTTTCCCACTTGCTGACATACTCATGTATCTCATCAAATCCTCTCACTCTCTAAAAATCCAGTAGTACCCTGTATTCATCTTCCTCCAAAGATTTTATCATTGCTTGGCAGCTCTAACATCATCTTGGTTTTTCTTATGGGTTAAATACAGGGATTTTTTTTTTCTCCCAGGAAGGTTACTTTTCTTCTTTCCTAAGAAAACTTCTTTGGATTTGTGTCCACTTAAGTTGTTAACCTAAGGCAAATGTTTCAGAATCTGTTTCTTCTGTTCTATGACAACTCAGAATACTCAAGACAGCTATAAGATTCAGCTTTACGTTTAAATAAAATGACAAATAGTGATAACATTTATACAAGTTCTTCTATACGATTGAAGATTCTTTTTTCAGTGTTTTATGTACACTGCACACAAACCATATGTTCAAAAATCAATAAAAACATATTCTTATGAGACTTTTCCTGTCAGTATTTATGGAATTGTTATTAACAAAATAATTCTCTTTTTTGCCCACATACACCAAGACTGAAAAACTCTCAATTGACTTTTAAAGTAGTAATGACTATTGATGTGCTTTTACCACACATTACATGATAAAACACTAACCGTATCTTTAACTTAAGCTTAAAAATGAGCTTGCATAGTCAGATCAGGTAATATTCAGGACTGCTTGCTGATAATGGCATGATCTTAGACCTGCTTTATTTTTAGGTCACGGAGTAAGGAAGAGACTAAGATCATCATAAACTCTGAGGTAAAATTCAGGTTTTTACAAGAAGAAACAGTTCTAAGTGTTGAGTGCTACACATTATTCTGATGGAGTAGTCAGTGAGAGAATAAAACAGTAAATACAAAACAGTAGTAAATACCTGAGGAAATAACGTTTTATCATTCTTTTAGGATTTCTATTTCATATTTGTTAATTCTCTCAGACATATATTTGCTGTTCTTGGTTTTATAAGGTCAGCCCAATCTGTTTACAAACCTCAAATTTCACTAAAATCAGCTTCACTTGTCAGCACTGGAAGAAGTCAAATGCATTTTGATACGACCCAGGAGAATTATCAGTGAAGATTTTTCTAAGATTCTCTACAAAAACAAAATGTTTTTCAGCCTGAAGTGGAGTGGGGTAGGGAGAACAGGAACAAGTTTTTTTGTTTGTCTGTTTTGTTTTTTGTTTTGTTTTTTACTTAAAATGAGCAAATATGATTCAGGAATAGTGCCATTACGTGTCAGAATGGTTACTCATACTTTCCTATAATGATGTGATACCAAGGCACACAAATGAGACAGCAATGTCATAAACTTTAAGATCTTCTTCTGTTATTTTGAGTAACACTGATAATCTCTGTAGCCTCACTGTTCATCAGGAATATGAAACATATGTACTAATATTGTCTCAGTCCTGTGATGTTTCTTCCGACACTGAAGCACTTATAAGAATGAGTCTGCTGGCACAGAACATGAACATATATTTTCCTTTTACACAGAACTTCTATGAAGCTGCCTTCACATCTTATAATTTATATTCAGTAATTAATTTACCATCCCACTACTGCTTTTGCAAGAACTGACCTACAAGAGCTACATAACAAAGGGCACTTCTTGCCACCTTCATATTCATACAAATGTCAGTAAATGTAGTTATTACAAACAAGATTTAATAATCAGATCTTATTTTTGAACTTGGCTATTTCTGGTTTTGCTAAAGGAATTGAAATTTTCTTCTTGAATTTTTTACCCATTCTTAAGCAAGACAACAGCAGAGGCCTATGGTCTGATAAGCATTGCTGGTAAATTAATGTATATGTTATTGAACTCATAACTAAATAAATCACAGCAATGTATCATCACAATGAGCTTGATGACTACATTCAAGCAGTTTGGCTGACTGTCCTCCTGTATGGTAGACCTTGTGGTCAGGAATTTATTGTAAACTTTAAGGAACCCTTGGAGACTTCTCAAACATATTTGGACTTGAGATAGCACCATAATCAATGCAAATCAGGTGTAAACAGCTGAATATAATATACAAATAAAGCAGTACATTTGGTGATAAAGAATGAAACTCTTATAAATATTTATATGATCTTGACTTCCACTTTACAGGGTTCTTTCCACAAAAACTTCACCATGGTAATGGACATGAGTTTTTAATTTTCTTGTATTAGCAAGGCTTTCCAGGAGGGTTTGGGGTCATTTGTGGCTTTCAGTTCTATTAGAAAAACAAAAAAATCAAAATCAAACCCTCTATGTGTTTCTCAGCAAAACCTACATAAGCAGGTACAACTACATGCATCTACACCTGTCTGAAAGAAAGCTTAAACTGAACATATACTGAATTGCCAGCTAGGCAAACAATCATATGGCAATACTTGGTTTACAATTAATGATTAATATATGTCTGATTGATATAATGTATAAAAACGTGTTAATAAGTCTAGCAACATGCCATGTTCAAAGCAAGTATGGAAAAAAAAGGTATGACACCATTTACAAAAGATGACCTCATGTCTGACTAAATTGATACCATTTCTACTATCATCACTTGCTTTATAACAAGAACCGGCTACACAACACATCAGGAAATTTGTATATTACAAAGTTAGAAAAGATACCCTTAGACTTTCTAATTTAGATTCCTCTGTGAAATCCTAACAGATCTATGCTATCTTGCCTGTTACAAAATTTCTATCTCCAGGTACTCAAACAGTGACTGCAGAATCTTCTCTGACCTTTCCATTGCAAACAAATACATATAAAATTCCTGTTGTCTTTCATGGTATGTTTTCAGCTGCTTTTTTCTTAATACACGCTAACTCTCAGCATTCTTCCTGAATTACAGGCATTCAAATGGCACAGTATTGTGGGAGCAGTTACACTAGAATAGCAAGAAATACTACAACTGTTCTATACCTAATTCAAGATTACATTGGCTGTATCTGTGTGTATGCTCCACAGAAGCTACAGGATTGCTCAAAGGACCTTGAGACATCATGTTCCAAACAGGAACATGTGTTCTTCAGGATCCAATCTATTTCCAGCTTCATACCATTAATATTACTCCCATGCTGTGTGCTGACCATAAAGCACTAAGGACAGAAAACACAACGTTTGCATGTGCCTCCTAAACTACACTTTGTCATCCAGGGGTGGAGGGTGGCTACTGCATCCTCCCACTATCTAGCAATCTTTAAGGTCATAGCCAACTCAATGCTGCCCATAGCACTTCAAGCACTGTTTAGAATATAACAAGATTATTAATGCCTGTTCCATGATTCCTCACATTCACCACTGGAGGGGAAAGACAAAACAACCAACCAAATGAACCAACCAAACAACCCAC
>JAVSBS010010620.1:22038-38576 GCA_033124195.1 Coracias cyanogaster
CCAAACTGCTTTCTCTCAAGTAGTAACTCTAAAACATCCAGGTACTGCATCACTATAACATGACTGCATTAGTGTAACAGCTCTTAAAATTACCACTATAGATTTTTTACTAGTCCTCACAAATCCCTAAAGAATTCCAGTTACGCTTTTGACACTATCATTTCAGATCCAAGTGTTATTACTACAGGTTTATCTGAATAGTTTTTTAACACTTTAAAAATTGGTGGTTTGTCACTGACATAGCATGCTGCTTTCTTATCTTCACGATTTGATACATTTATACCAAAATGTGTGTTAATATGTATAGAGATATGCACACATGGATGCACATGTATTGCAAATCCAGTAGCGTTCTGTGATCTCGATACCTTGGTGCATAGCTCATGATAATTTTTGCAACTACCTGCTGAACACACGCTCTGTTCATATACCTTGCTTATATGATAATAAGCAAAGCAAAAGTTGACTCTTCACTGTCACATCCCAGGTTTAACTGACAAAATCATAAGACTAGAGGGGAAAATAACTGAAAACAAACACAGATGGTTAATATTAATGGATGTAGCTTGTACAAGCTTTCACTTTGTTACCCTGCCAATACTACAAAAAAAAAAAAAATCCCCTGTTAATCTCCCCTCCCACCCCCTCTAGAAAAAATGAAGCATATATCTTAATAATCATTCAATTCACAACCTGATCTGCTGAATTACTTATCTTTGAAATGTTTTACTGTACTGACAAATTTTCATATGTTTTATTGGTATTAATTATATCAGCTTTAGTTTTAGCACTTCAACAGAAAAAGTGTATGGCACAATCTAACTTCTAGAAGTATCCTAAAATTAGCATCTTCCACCTGAGTCTCTCAGTTTGTAATTTAAAACAAATTTCTCTTGCCTTCACTACAGTTGCTATTTGTCTCTCCTTTTCCATCTTACTTAAGCCGATGACATTTCCACCATCATAATGCTTTTTCTCACACCAATCAAGACGCACAGAGAATAATCTGTTCTTGAGAGAGCAAAATTTACCTGAAATTGTTTTCTAACACCACATACCGCAGTGTATCTCAAGCTTAGTAGCTTATTTTCTTACGATCTATATATAACAGAACTATTTTGAGATAAAACTGTAAAATTCAAGGAAAAGCATAACAAAGTATCTGCATAAGGAAGTTTTTTTTTCCCCCCTTTCTTTGGCTTTCATTCTACAGTACTTAACTCCATTAATCAGTGCACTCCTTCACCTCCCACCACCTAACAGCTCAACTTTTTAAAAACACCAGTTTTAAGGTATTGTTCTCTCCACCTCCAGAAGTACTACACCTGCTTTGCTTAAACAGTAAAAATGGTGCACTTTTTACATTAATCTGCTATATTACAGGTACTGCATAACATAATTATACCTATGCTGGACACGTATTTTAATTAAACAACTTCGGACGCATACTAGTCTAAATGCGCTAAATAAGAAAACCACATAACAGACAGAATCAAGGCTCATTATATACTATCTACTGCCTGATGCTGAGGAGTAATAAGGCTTGAAATGGGCCAGCTGTCTTGATAATTCCAGTGCTAGTGTTACTTGCCCTTTATTCTACAGCCAAAACACATTATCTTCCTAAAATCATTTCAAAAGCATCTCAATATCATGCCTGCAGTTATAGATTCTAAGGTATAATACACACTTGGACAGAAAATTGTCTTATGCAACAGTGCTCTGGATTACAAGTAATCTCTATATGGTATTTAAATTAAAAATGAAGCAGTATTAACTTGAACTGGTTTTGCTGTTGTGATTCCACTAACTCACTTGGGACAAAGGCTTTGATGTTTTTAGATGATGTTAATCAGGTGTGAGAACAGCACTTGGAAGATGCAAACAACACTGCTTTACTGCACATGCCTTTTTAAAAAATGATGTATGCCTGCGTATCAGTGCCTTTAAGAAAACAAACTTTGGTGTTCTGGCACCGGTTAACAGCTATTGCATGTCTATGAAAAACAGAATTCCTTTAGATCATGCAGCCAGCTGTCAATTTATTGCAGTGTAATCTTCCATGTGCTCTTTAGATAAATGGAAGAATGCATATCAGTACCATTTTTCTTACACACCCACAGGGAGGGGAAGAGGAGGAAAAAAAACCAACACCAAACAAAAGAGACAGAAAGGCTTCCAACTTAGTATTATATTTTCTGTCTGTCTGTATCAGTCTCTGATAGCTAATTCATATCTGAGTCTGCCTATGCAATTAAATTAATGCATACATATGGCAAGCCCAAAGCTTCAAAGAGTATCATTTCTATTACATATTCACCATGCAACAGATCTGTACATATTCCCAAATATGCAGAAATTCCCTGAACAAATATCAAAGTCTGTGCCAATAAACTTCATGGGAGCAGAGGAGAAAACTCTGATAAAAATAAAATTTATTTCAACAAAGCACTGCACTGGCTACACTTACTAAAGAATGGTAATATTTGCATAGCCTCCATTTTGGCCTCATATTGCTTGTGTTTGTCCTTACTCTTTGAAACTTAATCCTATTTTGCAACAATACCGATGTTTAAAGCCAGTTTAATTTATAATACTTTCTCCTCTCTGATCAAAACCAAGGATCAGCAACACTGAGGCTCATACCCTTCATAAGCAGGAAACAATTTAGCACTTTTTATATACTTCAAGAGTGGAATTCTACAGCGTGAAAATGTTCCAGTTTAAATTACTTCATAGTTAGTCCACTTAGTTTTACTTATTAGCTCGCTTTTGTCATACATATATTAAACTCAGAGAGATAGCTAGGGATATTGCTGTATTGAAAAAAAGCACAACAGTTGAAAATGAAACATTGCTATTCTCATTGGCATCTATAAATGAAGCTATTTTTAAAAGATAAAGTATTGTTCCTGCTGGTGCTTAAGGTGAGAAAAATCAAGCAGATTAAAAGTGTGAAGTTTTCTTTGCTGCTAATTCACACGTATAAATAAAAGAGATTATTTTAAAGAAAATTTAATACAAGGGAGATATCCATGATGAAATATCTGTGCCAAGATATGAAGGAGATACAAATTGTCAAGAAGACTGCCAAAAGTTTTACTAACTACTGTAATGTTGTTTCATGTCATTTAGTCTAGCATGACAGAAGTTCTCTTTTATGTAGGTCTGAATTATATTCCCCATAACATATTTTAAAAAAACCTCAATTTGATTCCACAAAACAACTTGGTAGCAAAAAAGCTAGATTCCACTTGTTCTTCTGTAATTAAAAAAGTTGGTAAGGTTCCTATTTTAATTTGATTTTTTTTTTCTTATTAATGTACATAAGCATCCTCAGTCTAGCCTCTTCCTTTTTTATTCTTCCTTCCTTAATTACTCTAATGTGGGTTCCGTAAAATGGTACCTACAAGAAAATACATAATCTATTCTTTCAAGTCTCCCCAACAGCATCTTTCTATCAGGTTTGTAGGCACGACTGCATGAATGTTAAGCCATGATGAGCGACACCATGAGATACTGTGAGAGAACAAAATAGTACATAAAAATGGAAAAGAGTTATTTGAAGACAGACAACAGTAAAAAAAACTACAAGAAAAATGTCAAGGGATGAAATCTTAAAGAAACAAACACATGTTATAAAAGGTAAAATAACAATAATAAGTATTTATATGATGGTAACACCAAGAGAATTTTGGTTCCGATTTTAAGGTTTTCTTTAAACTTTGACTTACCCATTCTGCATCATGCAGAGTTTGGAAAATTCCCTAGATATTACAAAAAGTATTTCAAACTGTTCAGAAAAATGGAAAAATAAGATACTTCATGCCTCAGTCTTTGCTCTGCTCAGCTGCTCCTAGAAGGACGCCATCTTCATACAACTGGGGCCCTTGCTAGTGCACCAGCTAGGCACCCCTGGTATTCTGCATACCAAAAGACAACAGTTATCCTAGTTTAGCTACCTAATTTCACCTTCAGAGTCATGATGCTGCAAAACAATGAATTTACCACTCTCAGTCTCAAAGCTAACCATGTTTCCAAATACTTTGCTTTAAAAGACCAACCACTAATCCAGCTTTAAAGTCCCAAAATTGCAATGTAAGAGTGTCAAAAAGGCCATGGTTACATAGGCAAAGGAAAAACGTAATTTCTTGAGAGATTACAGAAGTGGAAACGGGTATTTGCTGCCCCCACTGTGGGGCACAAAAAGCATTTCATAATTTGTTTGGGAAAGCATCTGTTCACACAAAAGCAGGTTTTTTTTGCTTTTTAAAAATTCTGAGAGCAGATAGTGCTACTTTTTTCCATTGGTATTTTTCCCATCTGTAGTTCATAGGTTAGCTCAGTTTTTTATTTTTATTATAGTCTTTATAGTTTCAAGTACATATAAATACTGTATCTTTTGGCATCTGAATCACTTCGGAATCTGAATAGCTTTGCCAAGAAAGTGAATTGTGTTATCTAATTAGACTAGTGTCCACTCCACTGATCAAATAAAGCATCTCCTTTTAGACAGCAGCCATACTCAAAACTTAACAGGAAAGTGACTGCAGGCAAAATTTACACCTCTATTGACAGGAGCAGGTTTGTCACATCAGAGAAATTAGTTGTCTTACCTGTATGCTAGGTTAGAGGACTGTACTAGCTCTCCACACACATTTCTAAACCTTCCCTCTAAGCACAATACTGACCAGGAGCTCTTTGGTGGTAGTGTCACGTCAAAATTAAACAGGTTTCTAAAATCTGTTTCTAATGTGCTACCTTATGTATTCTGCCTGTTCCTTCATTATGAGGGGATAAATGAAAGTAACTGCGCAACAATTCCAGAGATAAAATCCAGTCAGTCTTTCTTACTAAGTTTGCTTTAATCTAAGCACCCATTTTTCAATGTCTTTTCATCCAGAAGTCTCTCTAGGTCTTTGACCGTTGTTTTAAAAGCTCTGCAGCTTTTCTGTTTCTGCTACGTGTTATTTATCAAGGTGGCCAGAGATAACAGGGCTATTAACATAAACTGTGAGACCTCACTCATAAAATAATTTCTTAACATTTACAGACTAGTCTCTTTACCACTCCTTACAAATCTCAATGCTTTGTTTGTAACAACTGCACCTGCATACCTTTTCTTCAGGATGGTCCTTTTGCTTGCTTCTCAGTAGAACATATAGACAAATATTCATTCTAACAAATTACCTTGTTTTACAGTTTGAAGATAGAAGTGAATTAGAGCACGACAAAAGTCTTGCAGCATGTTGTAGTTTGAAGTAAATGCGTACATGATGTCAGTATACTTCTAGAATATGAAAGGAAATTTCATTTTCCAGAAGCCTCAAATCTGTGATACAGGGCTGAAGTCACCCTAGAAGTGTTACTGTTGTGAGTTCCCCATGAAAGAACTTTATCTGTATGGAAGAATTTTAACTGTCTAAAGTACACCAGTCTCCAGCTTTGGCTATAATAATGAATAAGGGGACAGCAAGCCCTCACATCCTACTTCACAAAATGCAAGTTTGTTTTATGGTATCTAAGAGCAAGGCATTTAATTCTGATCCAGATCTTCGCTGCACATTCATACCTTTTACAGACTCCAGTAGCATGCCCCAAAGACAAAAATTCAATCACTCATATCCTCAGGATATCCATTTCCTGTAGTCATACGTTTATTGCTCTACTCCCCATCTTAAATCTCCTCTCACATAATCTTTCCTCCTATTTGCCTCTTCCTTGCACCAGTGAGTTTGGAAGGTGACAAGAGATGTTTGGGGTTTTCTTTAATAAAAGGCCAAAAACAAAAGCTTAAAACACAACTTCAGTTGCATTTAGGGATCAAAACTCCAAATTAACTTCAACAAGTATGCAAATCTTGGTGCTACAAACATTCACTGGAAATCAACATGCAAGTGACAAAGGTGAAGTCAAGGGGAATTCATTCAAGATGTGCAAATATTTTCGGAATTATTTATGTGCCCGGATCTTCAGCTGATCAAGAAATGAAGTAATCCCTGAGTTACAATAAAAGTTAACTATTTAAAATTTTTACAGACATGAAACTCTTTGAAAAGTCCACCTAGGTACATTCCTCTGTGAAACATCTTTCCCAGAGGCAATATTTCTAAGATTCAAATGGTTGTACTTTGCAACAGTTTTTACTTTAGTCTCTGTATTAAAATAATTAAATAATCTTAAACCACAGTGGAAAAAATTAAGTGGTGATAACTTTGTATGGCTTGATCTGTAGGTGCTATGAACCAGTGGCCAGTTACTCTTCCTTTTCCTTTTGTTATTGGATAAAAGTTTTTCTGAGGGCTTGGGTTTTTTTCGTTTGGTTGGTTGGGGCATTTTTTGGAGGGGTGGTGGTTTAGTTATTTTTCATACTGCTCTATGGAACAGGCTAGTAATTGCAAATCTGCGCCTATTGGTAAAGTGTTTATATTGTAACAATTAACCAATTGCTATTATAACTGCAACTTCAGGTACAACTCAATCTATAAAATTATGACAGAACCTGAATTCACCTGAAAACACCCCTCTATGCTGTAAAATGCTTATATAAATTTTACCCCTAAAGTTTACCTGCCCTTGGATGCTCAAATATATCATTGAAAGTCTGTATTCGGTAGAAGTCGCCCTCAAAGGAACTGAACCAGAGCATGCTAGAGTCATGGCTAGCATGAGTGCAAGTGTCCCACGGTATAACCTGTTCTGTTCCTCACCCTTAAATTTTATCTAGACAGACTGGAAAGCTTTAAATCCAGTCCTAACTTTATTGTGATTATAAGAATTTATTATTATTACTACTAATACAGAAGTTGCATAAAGATATTAGGAAAAGTATTTGTATTTTATAAGTCTTCTAATATTTAGGTTAAATCATAAAATGGCAAAAAGATGGGGTTTTTTAGGCAATAAGGGTCTAATATAGAACATATAGTAGTCTATACAAGCTATAACTGTAAGTATAAAATTATTGTTGTCTTCTAACAAACTACACCATTTTAAAAGTGAACTTACTTTTAACAATCTGGACACATGGAAATAGTTTTGGCTTTTTATTTTAAAGAGAAATATAAAAGTACTACCAAACGGACACAAAAAAACCTTTATATAACTGACCATGTAACAAAGATGAACATTTAGTGACTCCTGACACGCCTTTACTGTCATAAGAACACTATCTGATTTCCAAAAGCAGTAGTACATTATACTGTAAAGTATCAATATATGCATACACTTCACTCTATGATGATGAACATCTCAAGCTGCTACAATTAATGTATTTTTTTCAACACTGGAAACCTTAAAAGTATTGTTGTACACAAACAAAAATCAGTAGAATGATTTTCTACTGTTCCCTGAACACTACCTCTACTCAATATCACACACTTAAGGATTTTCTCACCACTGGTACGTGAGCAAACAACATAGGTATTCTGAGCCTATAACCACAACTTGCAAAGCAAGATGTTCACGTAAAATGAAATGCATTAGATTGATGCTAGATAGTAATAAAAGCATCTAATTATAATCAGATCCAGATCCACATTAAAATTTTAAAACCTGTAAAGGAGCCCCTCACATACAAGGTCTTGAAGTTTTATTCTGTTCCCTTACCCAGTGTCAGAGTATTTAATTAATGCTGAAAAACAAAAGAAAAAAACCAAGCACACAACCTACCAAATTCAAAATTAAGCACTAACTGTTTACAAATGTTTGCATCAGCTATTTTACAATTGATAATGTATTCTAATAAAGCACACTGAAAACTTATACTGACAGCTAATTTTTAAAGCACTACAAAAAAAAAAAAAAAAAGGCAAGCTTTACTTTAGATAGGTACTTATAAGAAGGGCTATTGAACTATTCCTGAATTTATTTTGACTAATTTTTTTCTGCTAAAGGAATATTCAAAGATTTTACTCTTATTATTTTATATTAGTTCAATCTTTACATAATAGTCCATGGCAATAAAATTCGTTGTGGACTACAATCATAACTTTATAGTTAAGAACATATAAATAATTTATAAGCACCATACTTATTAGTAGTAATTTTGTTAACAAAAAGACAGTATTTTAAGTAGTAGATTCTCAGAAATATTGTGAGGGAAAAGAACATTTTAAAACAACAACCACAAAATAAAAGCTCACAAACCATTTTTTATTAACAAGGTAGTAGATCAGCTTCCCCCAGGGTTAGTCAAAAGTTTTGCGTTCTAATAGCCATGCTTTTCCTAGATCAGATGTCACATTTCCTAATTCTTTTCTGTGTTCCAGTTTTTGAACAGAAGTGTCCTAACATATTGCCTTTCAGGAGGTGGTATAACTGAGTGTGCCTTCAACTATCATCAAGACAGAAACACACACTGCAAGCTGGGATACATGTTCCCGCAAAAAAAGTTCCAGTCATAATTTATAATCTCATGATCACTGACAAACTCATCATGCCAACAGATTGTTCAGTGCACCCTCCTGCTCCTACAGGTCACTGAGAATTTAGAGCATGTAAAATGTCAGTAGGCCCAGGACATACCCAATTAACTCAAGTCCATCTGCATTACTCTACAGTAGGACTTCATATCTTCCTTAAAAATAAGTGTTATCATCGATTTTGAACAGGAAAAGTATAGTGGAGAATACCTGTTCTGCTAATAAAGAGAATAGGGAAGTTCTGTTTAGATCTGCTTTATTTCAAGTTTGCTTTGATCTTCTACAAAGCATATATTACATATCAAGGGGGAAAAAAAAAAACAAAACCCCAAACTTTAAAAAACTTTCTATTCTACTTTTCTATAGACACAGGTGGAGGGGAATGACATATTTTTTTCTAAAGCACAGTAATTTTTGAGTTTTGAAGTCTGGCTGCAAAAAGTATAAATATTGTATGGCTAAGTTATAACCTCAACACATAATAAGGCTGATACTGACAACATTGATACTGCAATACAGATTTTTGCAAACTCCATACATATCTTCCATTAGCATTAGCAGAAGTTACTTACAGAGAGAAAAAGAATTCCATTATAGGATCCTGTCTTCATCTATCCTTAACTGTATCCTTAACTGCCTCTAAAATGAATGGAAGAAATACACGTACACCAAGGAAAGAATAGGTCTTTACAACATATGCAAAATGTATAACGCATAATTTCATGTCACCTTTTTTCCTTCCCAGGGTAATTAAACAGCCAGTAAAAAAGAAGCTTCACTTTTTTCCTTTAAAAAATTAAATTGCATAGCATATAAAAATATCAAACTGTTCACATTTTCACCTCTCTTTTAAGCATATAAAAGTCCAAATTATTTTCTCAACAAGTTCAATTAAGCTATGGCTAAGCCAATTTCCTTTTCAGTACTTTGTAGAGTGTAAGTACAATCAGAATGGCATAGTTACGCAATAATTGGACTAATCAAAGCTATATAATGTTAGTATTGTGAATTAAGTAGTGTTGCTCATTAGCCTACTACAAAAGAATTACTGTAAATTCAGCCTACGTGCAGCTTCACTTCCTGTGCAAACACACACAGATAATGCAACAAGCTTGAAACACTGCCAAGCTGGCAGGCTGGCAGCACAAATTATGCAAAGAACCAGAAAGCCTTCAGTAGATTCAATAGAGCTTGGAGCATAAGAATGATTAAGTGTTTCAGTGTACAACTACAAATCACAGTAATGAATCAGACTAAAATTTCCAATAAGGAACTTAACTGCACCAGCTGGCCTTCTTCAGCAGCATTATAATGTGAAATGATGACATCCTAAATAGTGGTGTTTGCAACTTTCACACAATCTGCCCAAAGCAAATCCCGTTTTGCTTCAGCTTTTTGGAAGTCTTTTTGAAATCATAAGAAAATGCTGCAGCACCTAATGATACAAAACAGCTAGAAATCTACACTGTTCCTTCTTCTCTGCTTCTTTTCTTTCTTCTAAACAAATAGAGCATCTTCTATATCAGCTCTAACAGATTCTCTTTCAAAATTGCTCACACTACTTAATACAACTATAGAATTGTAATTACAGCTTTTGTTTCTTTTGTTTTTTTCTTTAAATCAAACTTACTTGTAGCAAGTCTAAATTGAAAACCCTTTTTCTTTTATAGTCAAATTACAGTGATAGTCACATATCGCAAATTGCAAAGTGACATGACTTGGATATCCAAGATGCAAGTACCCTTATAATACGAACACAAAAATACATATAAAGGTGTACGTATCTATATGTATGTACATGTACGTCCACACATGTGCATGTATGTACGTGTGTGCATTCTTCTTATTGAATGGGCCTCTCACATACTTGGACTTGGTCACTTTTTACGCCTGGGAACATAATCTCCGTCATGTAGAGCATGGAAACAGAAGATATTTCCATTTGTTTTCACAGTGGAATCAGTGTTAAGGTTCTGCAGCACTTGAAATTTACTCTGGGCTTCTATAACATCATCCGTAACAGGAAAAGATTACCCTTTCTTATGCTTCAGGGCCCAACAATCATCACTTCAAAGCTAAGATTGAACATTTCCCTCATGCTATATATAATACTAACATGAACATACCCAGAGAAGAACTACTGATAATTCAGCTCATATTTATAACTATTTAGACAGGTTTTCCGCATTTTTCAAAAACACTGTAAAATTCTCGGAGTCCTGGCAAGATAATGGACTAGATGACCAATGATTTGAACCAAATCAGCACTTGAGAATGTCATTGAACTCAAAAGCCTAAAGGAAGCTGTAATAAGATTAAGGGCTAGCACAAAAATCTATCAAACTATCCAACTACCCTACCTTAATAAATTAGATTAAGTGAAATAACATTTTACCACTACAAGCTTCTATGAGTCTATAATAAAATGACATTAACATGCCTAAATAGTAAAATTGTGGTAACTTGAAGACTGCACCCACAAGCAGAAATATTAGAAAAATTTTTGTTAATCCTTAAATTCAGGTCCTACTCCACACAAGCTTGGGGGCAGGGAATAATTCTCACTAAACCTAACTTCGTTTCATAGAACCCTTAAGAAACAATAGAGGAAACATTTTACCCACAGAGCACCCACCACTCTCCCCTTAATTCTTAACATAGTGAATTCTGTATCATTAGGCCCTGTATACTCCTCACCTCCTACCCAGCCTCACATTTTATGTAGGTCCAGTCTGTACAGTTCTCTGGAAGTGCCTTGTGGAGCTCTAATATAAAAAGAGTAATTATAATTTTTTATTTGTTTTGACTTGGTTAAATCCTTATTTGTTATGACTCTCTATCCATGACTACTGAGTTCTTGCCATTTTCCAGATAAATCATGATCTCTGACTGAAATGTTTTTATCATGATTAAGTCACCTCTATATCTTAATCTTTACTTTAACAAAATAGGTTAATTTTTTTAGACTTGCTAGTACCATCAGAATCTATTGCTTAGTTAAAATTTATTGGAAATCGGTTACTTGTAAAGAAGATCCAAAAAGCTGTGCACCTCTATGACAATGCAATTCTATACTTCTTTATGCTACCATAAAGAAAAGCCAATAGTACAAAATGAAGAAAAACAAGGGACTATAAATTACTGTAATGCATAATCTGCAAAGAGAAAGAAAATAAATAAGATGTGCTACAAAAGGAACGATGCCTTATTTCCAGTACTTCCTGAGAGGTTTCCTATACCTGATACGTGAAATAAAAACTGGATCTGGAATACCTGGACTGTGTTACAATTGCTTGCTATTCTGAAACCTGAGAATATATGACAGGAGACGGTGAGATATCCAATAGAAAGAAAAAGAAAGTTAAAGGTCCTTGCACAAATAATATCTGTCCATCTTTAAACATCTCAATTTTATCTTAACATGCAATGGACATAACATGGCAGACACAAGTGCAATCTTTCTCCCACAGAAGAGATCTTTTGTGCTGATCTGCACATCTTACATAAACCTATAAAAACCCATAAAAAGCATAGCAGGACCTTCACAGTGTGGGCAGGGGGCATAATGTATGGTGCAGAATAGATAAAAGAAACAGATCTACATTTACCTAGAAAAACTGTGCCTGCATTTAATGCACTGAATAATTTAATGAATCCAAGATTCAGTGATTTCATGTATCCAATTAATTTCATGCAGTGCATTTCCTTTACTTAGAGAAGAACACAAGATTGTTTATCAGATTCTACTAGGATCAATCAGTAGGTTGTAAAAAGACTCAGATTTACTTGGAATATGATTTTTGGTCCAAACCTGTCTTGCATTTCCTCATTTTCAGGGTTTATACAATACAAACGCACTTCTAAATGTTACTGAGCAAGTCATGACTTGAACAGTTTATTGCAGTAAGGAGTCAAATCTTGGAATGGACTGCATAATGACTGGGTCTCATCTGAATTAATCTCATTTTTAAATTGTCTCCTGTAGCTGGTTAGAGATCAAAGGAAAGAGAAACGTTTAAAGCAGATAGATGCTTCCCTCCCCACTCATTTCTTTTACCTTTAAGCAACAGGCTTAAATATTTTTGTTTTAACAAACATGCAGTACCAAAAAAGAATTGCAGAGAAGTAATCCAACTGAACCCACAGTCACTGTCCCATGTTTACTGTTACAGTTAAAGGAAAATTCTCTGCTGGGTGGCAACCTTTCGTATTTTTTCAAGTTTTCTAGCATCCTGCTCTTCACCAGCAGCTAACCTACTTGCTTAGAACTTCACCTATACACTGCTCAGTTTAGTACAGTAGCCTATAATTCACTGAATGTTTTTCTTAGAGCAAATTACATATGTCACTTCCTATTCTATTTCTCTGTTTAAAATCTAGGATGAAGCTAACAGGCTATTAAAACCTGCAAATCTGTGATAGCTCATTGCAGAACTAGCCTTTCCACTTTTTTGAGCCTGGTTAGCTACCAGCTTTCCATGGTCTTAATGAGTTCCTACATGTTGTGGTGTCACCATAAATTCTTTCTTTTATTTTGCTCAAAGTGGCAACTACAGGTATGTGAAGATTTAAGGATTTATCTTTACTACCTGCTGCTCTGTTATACAAAGAGCACACATTTTATTTCAGGTATACTGAAATATCCATTACCACCTACAGGCCTCGTCCTTTGACTCATCCCTTCCTATTTCCCATCCAGTTCTCTTCTGGCTGAACATTAATGTAACTTTTTTTCCTGTTCTCCAAGCTCACAGGGGTGAACTCCTAGTTCCCAGATGCGGGAATGTTCTCAGAGGAAAATGGTCATGTAATGAACCAGCCATACGAAACAACGGAGCAGGCATGTAGCCCTACAAAAGGGTCACCCTGAGGAGCGAAAAACAGGCAGAAACACGGTTGCTTCACCACAAATTGATGAAGCAAGTCAAGAAGAGCCGGAGGAGTAGGAGGAACACCAGGAACTAGAAGAACCAATGAGAGCTAAGCTGAACTGTATGCTTGCTTCGTGCTGAAAGACTTTAACCAATCTAAGAATGCGTGATTGCATGCAGGGAAAGAGAAATTGTACTTAAGGGGCAGTTTTAGACCAATAAAGTGGCTTCAGCTTGATTCATATTGAATTGTGTGGAGTCCAGTTTACTCTCCTCATCCAGAGATTCTCAGTACGGCAGATTCAAATAATTAGATGCCTTGAAAGTGAAGTGATTGCAAACTAAAAATTTCTATTAGCATGATAAATATCTTGTCACCATAACATTCACATCACTGTTATCACAGTATTGGCAATACTGTATTCCAATATTCTACCAGTTGTATTTATAACTGAACAAAGGATACCCCAAAGCATTTCATTATTGCATTTACAGACACTTTACAGGGTTTTTTTTTTTTCCCCCAATAACAATAAATAGGAAACCACAAAGTAATGTTGAAACACAACTTAAGTAAAAACAAAAGTCAACGTCAATCTCCAAGAACCAAGGAAAAATTTGATTTTACACCAGACTTTGAATTTTTAGTTTATCCTATGTTCTAGTGCAGGCAGCTACTCCCTTCCCAGAATAATCCACATGGAATTACTTGGATAAATACATATACCCTGTATGTTTTCCCCTCTTAAAGTACTTCCTCTTTCTTTCATAGGACACAGCTAAGAAGGCAGCACAGAGAACACAGATCCCAAAACAGTTATAGCCAGCAGAGATGCAAAAATCTACTACTAACAAAAAACTGGCACCTCTGATCATGCCCCCATACTTTCTAAAGCTCCGGTACTGCAAACTGCTCTCAGTGATCTACAACACTTCACCGTTTTGCTGAACACTCTTTGGTCTTTCCAGGACAGTACATAAAGGAAGCTCTTGCATGAGGATGCTGTGGCACTGCAGAAGCATGCTAGAAAAGGACTTGCCACCCTGGCAGTCTCCCAGAAAAGGAAAAGGGCCTTGCGTGCAGTACCTCAAGCCTGAGGGTCTACATCATTTCTGTTTCCAGGGAAACTGAAGAAATACTATAGGCTTGCAAGACCCACACCAGGATGAAAATGACAGTGAGATGCAGTAGCTGGTTTTGAAATCACACAAAGTCAAGCACATCACAGCAAGAGCACAGTACTAAGATCCCCAAGCTAATACAAATTTTAATACTTCTTAAAGCACAGGTAGAATCCTCACATCTGTAGAGTTTACTGTCACATTAATTAATCCTGTTGGGCTCATGTCATATCATGTCCATAACAGACTTGCAGATGGCTAGGATACCCAATGACATGCTAAATTGTGTGGTACCAAGGAATCATCAATAACCCATACAGGGCTACAATAGTTTGGAAACAGTACAGTACAGATAATATTTAGGACAGCATGAACTGCATAACAGACTACCCAGGCATAGTGTTTTTTCTGTAAGTCAACTTCTAACAAAACAACAAAAGAAATTAGTAATAGGACTGCCTTGAAATGCTGCTTATAATAACAGAATTTAACTGTAGATCTGATAATTTCAACTTGATTACTCATACTCATCTATATACTGTATATACTCAGCTATAACTGTATTCCATGCTTCTTTCCCCAGGGCAGCCCAGAAGTGCCCCATAAACCTTGTATTTATCTTGGAGATATGCAGTCTCCTCTTCCCTGGCTGTCTTTTGAAGGTAGTCTTTGCCACTGTATCAGTTCACGTGCTTAAAACTACATTTCCTGTGCAAGAATCATGGGAATAATCTCTGGAAATTCTATGGGTCTATAGAGCAAATATGTCCAAATGGAAATCTATGGGCAAGTTCTTTATTAATAGTTCCCAGTAGTCCATGAAAAAGGTCTCAACTATTTTTCTGTTCTTTAAGAAAAAAGCAATGAAACAAAACACTATAATTCAAATTATCCCATCTTTGAAGAACAGACACATGCAGATGTAGTGGAAAGGGAAAATTACTGGGAAGAAATTTTACAAAGATTTATTAAGATTGAATACATAAAACTGATATATTAGAAACATACACAGGAACATAATACAACCTGACAGTTGATAATATAACCTTTCTCTTTTAATTTTTATTATAACTTCAGGAAATAATGGTTGGTTCACAGTACCAGGCTGAAATTCCACCTTACCTTGGCAGATACAGTGATGACGAAAAGGGTAAGTTCTTCTGACTGTTTTACCTTTTATTCTATGTTTATATATAGCAGTTGATGCGAAAATGTGATTTAAATTTGTAAGGGAATTTCAGTGGCTTAATTAAAGTCTCTGAGACCTTAAAAAATAGGCACTAGAAAACCGAAGTAACACAACCACACAATTATATCTCAGAAATGTGATTCTTCAAATTTGAGAGGACATTCTCAAGAAAACACTGGAAGGTGGATTACAGTGTTAATTCTGAAATACCTATTAATATTAGGAAGCAACAAACTGTGAGTTGAGAAGGAAATACTTTCATCCAAGTAAATGGGCTGAGCATGTAACTTAGTTTACACTGATGATCTTTGAAACAGTATTTTTCTTTGCTTGCTTTTTTGGCAAGCACAGCAGTATGGCTTACAAAATGAATATGGAAACCAAAGTAATAAGCTATGTTAAATTTCCATAGCATGAGTAGAAGTAGGTCCTGATACACTGTCTTTTTGAAGTAAAACATCCTATTTTTAAAAATACTTATGATGTTATTCAAGTGTAAATTTAGGTGAAAAACTGCAGTTGTGTTAGGGCAAAAAAAAAAGAACTTACTTAATAGAGTTTTATTTTGTATCTTTAGAAACCTTCACTGTGAGAAAAGTACAGCACATAAGAACTGTGGAATTCAAAAAGCAAATAATGAAAGAAATTTGCTCATGAGCGGAACATCTGTGAAATTAAGAAACAGTTTGGGAGATACGTTAATAAATGGAGGGCGTTCTGTTTTTTTCTGTAAATACTCAATGTTCTAAGTCACTTGTGTTCAAACTATAACATTTACTGGGAGTATTAGTTTAGTGAAGTGTATCAAGTCTTCTAACCTTTATCAGCTGCATTTTTGAGGAGTAATCGTTTGCAGTAAAGAAGAAGAATGGTATGGATGGAGTTCGAAGCATTAGCAAGTGAACATCTCCTGTGTTGCTTAAAAGACCTAGG